>JARJEB010016310.1:0-11903 GCA_030264535.1 Liometoxenus newtonarum | reverse complement strand
GCGTGGGTGCAGAGCGCCGGGAGACCAAAACAACAAAAAAAAAAAAAAAAAAAAACAAAAAAAAAAAGAAAAAGGAAGGGGGGGGGGGGGGGGGGGGGGGGGGGGGGGGGGGGGGGGGGGAGACGACCTATATTTCCAGGTCCAGAATTGCATATTAGCATTGTAAGAATAGTTGTGGAACTTCCTCCCATTCCCACATATATTAATGGCCATTTATCCATAAATGAAGACAAAATGTATTCTGGGGAATAAAATAAGAACCAAACTGACAATCTTTATCTCTAAGATGTATATACAGATTTGAAGAGTGAAAGAGGACGAAGCAGTAAGGCTACGACGTGACCTAGCATATCCCATTGAGCTTTCTCCGTAGCTCCGCGTACAAGATCAGGGTACATTCAATACATTCGCGGCGCGCATACACTTCCACCACATTCTCGCCATCCGCATGCATGTACACGGAGTGTATTCACACCAACACATTCATCCAGACAAATCCGTACAATACATACGGTGCACGTTGTGAGTAAGCGAAACGGCGCAATGAGGTCGATGACCAGACAACGGACTCGTTCATGACACAGAAAGAGATGAAATGCAGCCAGAAGAAACCAACAGACCAATACCAATAGTCACTCTAAGTGCACTACACCACGTGTACTATACATACGTACAGTGCGGAAAGGAGAGTATCAAATATTAAAATAAATCTTTTCTTATGAGAAGAATGCAATTTGTTCTTCAAAAACAAGAAGAATAATGGCATGGTTGCATTCGATGCCATGACAAAGATTTAGATTGCTCAATGCTCAATCTTTGTTCACATTGGATGGGCAATAACGTCTGGAGGTCTCGAACTCGAACTGGAAGAAATGATTTTCCATTTTCTTGATCATGCTAGATCTAGTCACGGGGCCCAAATTTGTTTCGAACTTAATTGGGCATAAGATGAAATATCAAAACGAAGTGGGTTTAATAAAATAGTCCCATCAGTGAAAAATAAAGTATTGAAAATTTTAATGACAGAATTTCCGGCTTCATGGTACCCATTCGTCTTGGTCGTAACCCCATAACTTAACCCCATCATTATTGATTGGAACTATCTCAGGGTATTTGTTATTATTACCATCGACCACATTACGATTGATGGTCCCCCGACATTGATATACCTAATTTGACAATTTCAATGTCAATTCAAACTTCAATAAATAAAGAATGATAGAAAATACTTACATTCATTAGAAATATTGTTGTTTCTGATATATACGTGAATATATGGTGATGAAGTCAGAAACACAGAGTACAAAAACACACAACACTATGTACTTTTAGTAAATCAAGCTGTGAATCATGGCGATTGTCAGCACCTCATATGATAAAGTGAGGTTAAGTTCCCGTCCCGTTTGCTTTCTTTTTCCCCGTTTACTTGTCAAATAAATGCCGAAACTTATCGATACAACGATATAATTTGATCCATCAAATCTAGCATTTGCTTTAGCAGAATATAAATTGTAAAATGTTTTCTATAAATGTTACTCTAGCAATAATTTTGTAAGGAACAATTTGCGTCTTTTGTTTCTTTTTTTTTCTGCGTCGCAATAAGTAGTTTCGTATATTGTTGGACGAACGCCCGCCGGGATAATAAACAAAACCACAACGTACAATCAACAATCGATTTTCTGATGTTTGAAAATAACAACGAAGCGTGTAAACAAACAAAATAACAAAAATGAAGTATGAAAATAATATAAATTCATTATCAAGTAGTTGTCATTGAGAAATATGCAGCAATGCAACTGATAAACATTATGTACATATTCGCAAATAACAGTTAATTCCATTTTTACTTATTTGCATTAATTTTATTCGTTTTTGCAAAAATGAAGTGGAAATAGCAAAAAAAAAAAATCCGTTTTACGTTGAGGTAGGCCATGCAAGGCACCTACACACGTACATGTATGTTGTTAACATATGTACACTCACTCACAATAGAAATGAATATGAATAAACCTGTCCCGTGTTGTTGGTTGCCGTTGTGACTGTTGTGACTATTTCACATTCCAAGTATCAAGTCGAACACAACCACAATCACAGTGCAGCGTAAAACAATTATAATGCAAAATAATGAAAATTAAATTTAAACAAAAAAACTGTTACTATTTATTTACGTTAACCTTTACCTTGCGTGTAGGAAAGGACGGCGTCCACGACGTCGTCACTTCGTTTCAACGTTGTTTGATGATGAAGGCGATGCCGATGCGTTCATACACGAAAGGCACTTAAAAAGTCTTAGAGAAATTTAATAAATATATCCACGTCGTATGTTATTGTTTAGAGAAATTTAATAAATATATCCACGTCGTATGTTATTGTTTATCAATTATCAATGTTAAGTGAATTTGGATGCTCGATCAAGTTCGATGCCGGTGGTGAAGATGTGAAACGCGAATGAATCGAAAACAGAACGTTCCCGTTCGTATGATCAGCTACGTAAGCGTATAAGTACGTCACAAACTATGTAGAAAAAAAGGTGAGTTGAACGTCGCCGCCCTGCGTGGAACCGTGCAACGGCAGAGTATGTTGTGCCAACGTTTCGCCGACGACACTTGTCAAAATACGCCCCGTCCCGTACGCCCCAAATACACGCAATCGTATTAATGAAATTTCTTTAAAGTTAAAGATGGATTTGCTAATCTTTTATACCACCATGTAATGACAATGATTGCTGAGTAATTACCGCGATTGTTCACGACTAATATTCAACGATTTAATGCAAATATTCACGATTTTCGCGTCTGCTTACAGCAAAATACCGGAGTTCGAGTTTGGAGTTGTCATTTGCTTACCGCTTACGGGTATGGGCTATGGGGCTGGGCGGCTAAACATACAGCCAGCCATACAACTGCGCTTACTACGTTTCAACGTTTCGTACGTTTGCGACGGCACGACACAACGTTGATGCGCCACTTTTAAGAACTTGCGCCAACCAACTTGTTTATTTACAAATCTTTACAGTCTACTGACAAATCCCTTTATGACTTCACTATTTTCAGCGCTGATTATAGAACTACCTGCCGGAATTATTTTGTTTTTATTTTGGGCTGTCTGTTCTCTTACTGATTGTAAATTTAAACTCTGGAATTCTTGAATTTAATAAAACGTATATGGTATATGTACATTCCTTATCAGCGTTGTACAGACACGACGAAAATCAGAACTAAATCGCGAATGTTACCGAATGTTAACGAACGGTGAGAAAAACAAATCTAATAGCGTTTTCCATTTATTACACTAGTGTTACACTGGAAGCGGGCTAGTGGCGGTCTAGTGTAGCCGTCATTGCAGATCACCTGTTTGACAAGTGCAAGTGTAGTGCAGAATAAATGGAACAAGCCGTTAATTTATGCTACACCCGTTTCTACCAACAACTAATGTGTAAATAGTAAATATGGTACGTAATATGTATGAACGCAAAACTCAAGAATCTGCAATAGACATATATCTAACTGCACCAATTTGCTCCACGACCTCCTCGAGACGGTGTGAAAAAGTTGCACTCAATCTGCACTGAGTGTACAGCCAGTGTTAAATGAAAGACGACGAGCGGGTCAGTGGCGGGTAGACTGCCTACACTATTTATAAATGAATTGTCAGTGCAAGAAAAGTGTACACCAGTGCAATAAATGGAAAACGCTATAAGATCTAAGATGATTCTGAAACAAATTCGCCAACTCCCACCTAGCACAAAGTAAAACCAATCGAAATTTACTCGTCAAATGTTTATTTTTATTTTATTACCATACACATGTGCCTAGTCCTAGTGATCAAATAAGCGTTTAAAAAATAATCAAGTTAAACCGAACGATAGCTTCCCAAAACAAAACAAACATGGCCGGTAGCGGTAAAGAAAACAGTGTGCAAAGTAATGAGGTTAGACCACAATTCGGCAACAGACACTTACTAAAAGAAGAAGACGTTTTCGAACACAATGCTTGGTAGGCACACTTTAAATGCGCTAATTACTATATTTAAACGACAATGTCACACACGTTATCGCAAGAAACCAATGCACGGAGGTCGTTATCTCACAGATCACACCCGCGTGTTCGATTTCAATGCGTGGTATGCACTCAGTCCATCATTTGTTTCATTAATGGTAATGTGTTATCATGTGCAGGGATGACGTCGAATGGGACGAAGAACAAGAAGAAGCGGCACGTTCAAAAGTATCGGTGAATGGTGTAGTTAAATTTGGCCCTGAGGATTTGAACCGATTCGAAGAAGATGCGAATAAGTACTGGGATTCGTTCTATGATATACATACAAATCGATTTTTCAAGGATAGACATTGGTTGTTCACCGAGTTTCCGGAGTTGAAGGATAAGAAGAACAAAGTTATCTTTGAAGTTGGCTGTGGCGTTGGCAATACGATATTTCCAATACTTGAATATTCCAAGGACAGGCAACTATTTGTTTATTGCTGTGATTTTAGCGCCAAGGCTATAAATATTTTGAAGGAAAACTCGGAGTATGATAGCAAAAGGACGAACGCTTTCGTATTGGATGCCACGGAGGATAATTGGATGCTACCAATTCCGGAAAACACGGCTGATGTTGCAGTTCTTATCTTTGTACTTTCAGCAATTAATCCCGAAAAGTAATGTTCAAATGAAATTGTTATTCGGACAAAATCATATCCGAATAATAAAATTCCGACTTTAGAATTGTTGATTTTTGCGCAATTTTAGATTCGAAACTGTCGCGAAGCAACTCTACCGTTTTGTGAAACCTGGAGGCATTCTATTGTTTCGTGACTATGGCCGTTACGATTTAGCCCAGCTGCGATTCAAACCAGGGCGTTGCCTTGGGGAAAACTTTTACGCCCGGGGAGATGGCACTCGCGTGTACTTCTTCACTCAACAAGAAGTCCAAGTGATATTTGAGAATGCTGGCTTCGATCAGGTTGAAAATCGTGTCGATCGACGCCTTCAAGTGAACCGTGGACGAATGTTAAAAATGTATCGAGTGTGGATTCAGGCAAAGTATAGGAAACCATTAGAATTTTCAAATGTTTCTTGATAAAACCGCTTTAATTTTATTAAAATGTTATCATTTTTTGTTTATCGACAAGAGAGATTAAATAGTAATCACAATACGATGACGTTTAGCCGTTTAGGTTTTCTGCAATTTCGTTTCTTTTTGTTTCTTGTCCCATACCAAAACCAAATTTTCACATGTATATAATTCTTGAAGTTATACTTGACTTGGATAGACAATCACAAATTAAATGATTTTATAAATATATATTAATTAAACAATGTTTCTTTGAGTATGTGTGAGTGTTTAATATTTCAAAGCAATAAAGAACCAGTGAATTTTATGAAAAAAGTAAAATATCAACTTTGAACTGACAGATACCAGAGAATTTTAATATTTAACTTCACCAATGACTGTTCTAATGATTTCGATAGAGGTTTTTCGATTTGCGAAACATTCAGGGTTACTCTCGAGGGAACCATTTCGAAAACAGAGCTCGAACTAGAGTAATACATTTCTGCGCAAACGAACGGATAGAATTCGATCATCAGTCGAGCGTTGTTTTCGAATATGGTCCGGCCCGGCCCAGAATAGTTAATTTTGTAATTGCTCACTCTAATAAATCGAGAAAATGTTATTGGAAAGTGTTTGTTTAATATTTCCTGTTTCATTTGAATAGATGTAAAACTTCATTAAAAAGTTAACTAATATCGTAATTCCTTACCACACTTTACAATTTAGTTGCATCCGATGCAAATTTTTATATTTTTATTAAAATTAGAAACGTTTGTACTTGTTGTTTTACCTCTTTGTTAGCCCCCAATCGTTTTCAAAATGCACACCAAAATCACTCAGTACTTAGGGCGGTCGCGGTTTCAAAGTTAGAAAGCTATCTTGGACAACGGACAACACACACCTCTACTCTACTTATTTCCTAAATAGAAAAAAGCGTCCGGGTCGTTTTGAGTATCAGTTAATTTAATTGGCTTTTTCTCATTGTCATTTTGATAATTTTATGAGCATATTCTAAATCTAAATAAATCAAAGCGACCCGAATTAATTTTCGTTTAATTAATTTCAATAAATAATCTCTGAATATTTTAGAATATAAATATCTTACTCGTGTCTCCTTAAGTATATGTACTAGAAAAAGAACAAAACATTCCCTCAAATCAAAGCGACTGGTGTATTAATTCATGTTTCATGTAAGATTTAGAATATCAGTACGGACACGTCGTCTAAAGTAGTTTTTGTTTGTTCGTTTGTTTGGGACGTTTGTGTTATGATTCGCGTTTGAACGGCCCGAATGTAAAAAATGTGTAAATGATGATGACAGGAAGTATGCCATCAGTAAGTAAGTAAGTAAGCTGCCAATCTTCTCGATGCTTACCAATTTAGTATTTCATATACGAGGGGACGGAGATGGCTACAGACAATTTTTTAAATTTAATTATTACTCAGACTTGTTTGATGAGTAAAATTAGCTTGTGCGTGTACGCTGTGTGTACGCTTTCGCAGACGAATTTGTATTGACTCTGAAATGGAAATAAAAGAAGAGAGTTAGCAAAATATTATAAAATCAAAACAATAGCGAAATCAACTAGATTGGACGACGTAGTTCGAATGTTTGTCAATCGAAAGAGTACGTACAGCATTCTGGATCATCATGGCTCGTTGTTCGCGCATCGTACGAACAATACTAAGTGGATAAACGGGTTGTCTTGCTTCCATAAGGCACATTGCAGTCTCCATTAATACTAGGACCCCGGTACGCCCTACGCCTGCACTGCAGTGAACAATGATAGGTAAATCTTTCTCGGAAGTTCGCCGGGCCTCACGCACTTGTTCCGTGAACGCAAGGAATTGTTCCGGTGCATCGGGGACTCCATGGTCGGGCCATGCGACGTATTGCATGTGGCGAATTGTACGTTCTTCATTTGTCTATAATTTGCAATTGCAAGGTAGTTCTTCCAGTGACGGAGATCGAACAAAAATCATTTGAGTAAGCTTACCTTATTGTCAGCAAGAAGAAAATCGCGAAATAGAAAACTTCCCGATTCGTCAGTTTGCTCGTCAATGCATTTAATCGTGACATTGGTCAAAGTCAATGTGTCATTCAAACATGGCCAATACTTGAAGCACTTTGCACGGCCACGTTCGATGACTGTCGTCAGCATGACGATAAGAGCACAACGTTCCTCGAGCACCATCTGCCAAAAGTCCTCGGTGGTATTTTGCAGAGGACCTTGCGTAGCGATATAACTGTTAACAATTGGATCGCTGCCTGCTATTGACATGTTCACGTAGTTCGCGTTGATATAATCACCAGTCGGCGAATTCTTCAAAATTACTCGCGTATCATCATCTATAGTGACAATTTGTCGTTTTTAATGTTAATATTATGTTGAAAACTGAAAAATCGAGCGATCATGTGTTGAAAATCAGTACTTACATGGAGATATATCCCTGTAACGATTCTTGCTGACATTCTTCTGCTTGCAGGCTTCATCACAAGTCATTTCCGGGTGTTTCCGATAAAGTAATTCGTATTGAGAGATAAGAGCACCACTTGCTAAGCCATCAACGAGGAGTAAAATGCTTTGATCGAGAGCATTAGTGGGCGACGGAGGTCTAGGCAGCTCATCAGCAGGAACATATTGATATGGTGGTTCCTCAAATTCTTCA
This sequence comes from Liometoxenus newtonarum, assembly GCA_030264535.1. Taxonomy (NCBI): domain Eukaryota; kingdom Metazoa; phylum Arthropoda; class Insecta; order Coleoptera; family Staphylinidae; genus Liometoxenus; species Liometoxenus newtonarum. Next base: position 4,181 of record JARJEB010016310.1, on the reverse strand, counting down.
TCAACGGTGCCGTACATAAGATTTGGCCGCACCACGAGCACCAACTTGCCACCGTTTATTGAACGCGCTTCATGTATAATGCCAACCACATCGGCATGCAGTGCATGTTGAACATCCTGCCCGTTGATCATCACCAGTAAATCACCTTCAGTAAGACGTGGATTGCATTTATCGGCAGACGTATTCGAAGCGACACGTGAAACAACAATGGGCACATCGCGGGTTGTGCCGCCCTTCACGTTGAATCCGTACTTGCCCAGGTCATCCGGATAGATAATAATCGTAACGAGGCTATCATCAAGGGCCGTATGAGATACTGGCGAATGGCTTGCGCTATATGGTGGCGTATCGTACAGGCCGTTTGACGTAGGCGATGGGGGTTCTTCGTCGGCGTAACTCAAAACACGACCGGCTAGACCTGGCGAGAAAGCTCCTTCGATTGTACGATCCAAGAAACCACCGTCACTACAAGAACCATTACTACATGATAAGTAAATAAAGTACTTTGTTATTTGCAAATTATTTGACTTGACAAATGACAAAGAAGAAGAATGTGTGCTTGCTTACTCATCCGATAACTGGCCATCACTACTTTCAGTCCAGGCCTTTCGTGGTTCCATCGGCCCCAATGATGTGACTTTATTGTCGTAGGGGCGAGGCGGACGGGCTGGAGCCGGCAGAACTTTGCCTTTATCTTCCAATGCAGGAGGTGGTGATGATTTAATCTGGAAATACATCGACTGGAAAATTTAATATATTTCTTAATGCAAAAATCTTCTTGGTTGATGACATTTGCTTGATGTCTGTATGTCAAAAAAAATCAAAAAAACACAAGTCAGATTCTGACAAATCAGATCATCAGATATGCCTAGCTTGAACTCAAAAACAAAAATTTGACTGGCACATAGGAATTTGTTAAATATTATAAATATTAAAAAAAAACTTACGAATGTTTTGCTTGGTGATCGAATGAACTTCCGTTCCAGCTTGCCGCGTTGCTTAACGTCTTCCACGGTTTGAAATTCGGTTCGACCGGAATACGAAAACTTAGAACCCAACGACAGCGGAAACCTACGACGTATTTTAGGCGAATGCAACCTAAAGAACGTGTGGTGCTCAACGCAAGCCTTCCATAACGTCTTCGACGACCGATACGTTTCCATATTGAAGCCCAAGAGCGTATCATAATTTTCCGACTAATAATAATTAACAAAAAAAACCAAACTTTGTTTGAATAATTTCAAAATTGTAATATTCCTAATACGCATGTGCACTAGCGCATAAAACTAAGAAGAAAATGATTGAAGAAAGTGGAATTTAACTTACCAGTTCTCGACGTAGCTGAACAAAGAAACGCTTCCTTTTGAATGAAATTTTCATGATTTTTGACCACGAAAATGTATTTATTCGGACGGAGTTCTGGAATACAACTAAACCGACACAAGTTACACCAAGGCAAATGTCCTTTCCGTTATTGTCCTATGAATAAAAAATAAGTTCCCTTTAATTTGAAGTACTAATTAAAGTACTATAATAAAAGCTTAAATATATAAATATAGTTAACTCACTTTCGCTTTATGCAGCTCCACTCCATACATATCAACGCGCTTAGCATGGTCCAAAAAATTAAACTCAGCATCAGCAGGTAGCTGTCCCCTTCAAACGAAAAAAAGCGAATTCATTTCAAATTGGTAAAATCAAATTGAATTATGAGAGATATACATACTTGTGTAGTTTATGCAATTCAGAAATTTTCCTTTCCAAGTCGTCGTTTTGTCCAGGCATAAGTTTCAAGTTAGATAAATAATCAGCGGCATGTTCGTCTGGTTGATAGTCACCTAATTCAGCTATAAGAAATTTGGTTCAATGTGACATCAGCATTTCTCCATAAATCGGTTCATTCGTGGAGAAGTTCCTACTCTGATGTAGCTGCCTTTATTATACTCACTCTAAACTACTAGGAATACTTCGGAACTACTTCAAAAAGTTTAAAATGTGACATATCGAAAGCAGCTATTATCAATTGAAAGTGCTGTTGTTCTATGTTTGTTACATGATTTAAAAGAAAACTGAAATTTAACACTTACACTGCACAATATAACTAGCCAAAAGACATGCCGTGGATGGTGGTAAATACAGACGAGTTTCTAGAATGTCTCGCCTCACTTGTAAATAAAACTGATAGCGTGTATATTCCTCCAACAGTTTGCTGGGATCGTTTACGTAGAATTTCACGCGGAAGTGCAAGGTTTTATCATTACCGCCACCGCCAGCTATCTGTTTCTTAATTGATTTGTTAACATCCAACCATCGCTAAAAAAATGAATGCAAATCGGTTTTACAATCATGGAAGACCATGCAAAACTAAATGTGGGCAACGTAATTTGTTAGAAAGCTAAATGAGTCAGTCCCTGTCACACGGTCACATCTCGGAGTTCATTAAGGAGGACAACAAAAATCGTGCTTTATGCCTCGTTTTGCCATTGAAGTTGATGTTGTTTAGATCGTTTGAAAATTAAATTAAATGTCAACGAACGATTTACATTACTCACCATACATTCGGGTTTACTGTTCGGCGTACATCCATTTTCACAAAATTGCAATCCAAAATAATCCTTCTCGACGAGCTCCAGATGCTGATACACCAACTCAAGTAACTGCTGCCCTTTCGCTCTCTTCTCCACGCGAAATGTATGCTCCGTATCGTCAAGGAACAACACCTTGAGATCAAATCCTTTCTGGGTTCGCACACGTTCGGCAGCCAGTTCAAGTGCATGCACATTGTATGTTCCACTGGAGCCACCGAACGTCCGTTTCGACACGCTTTCGATCATTGTTTTTCAATGGGACGGGTAAATGAATGACTGGCACAGCTATAACAAATCCACAGAGTATACAATCAACGAAATCTTGTAACCAATTTCTTCGAGTGAAATTGCAAACCAATTTCTAAAGTTGAGGTTATGTGTATTTAAGTTTAAACTAAAGTTGAAATGACAAATTTTCATAATAATAAAATTATTATGGCTAGAAACAAATGTTATCGCTTACCCTATTGTTGATTAATAATATGTAATGGTTGCGTTGATGTTATCACATAATTTTCATAATTTCTCCGAAAGGGTGAAGGACGATGACTGATGAATGAAATGCTCAATTGTCTCGTTTGTTTGCTTGATAACAATGCTTATCTTTGTAGAATGGCATTTTGTACATGTTGAAATGATCAAACTTGCATTACTATCGAAGGCGGTTAACTTATTTGGTATTTAGAGGATGATTTGACGGTATTCTTATTCTGGCTGGTTGTGTTATGTTCTTGAATTATGCGATTGGAAGCTTAAAAGCTTTGTCTGCTTTTATTTATTTTCATTCGCTCACCATCATCACCTCCATGCAATGTACCGCAAACTGTTGTAGAAACTTAAAGCTGAAGCGTTGAGTTGAAGCTGACACTCAGCAGAGCAGGCACTCGCTCGGCACTCGACAGGCTTCGCAATGCTTTGTAAGTGAACTCGTAGAAAATGGAAAAGAGTTTTGTGTAATCCGTGGTGTAATCAGTGGTCAACTTGCTATACAACTTATTAAGCTTCACTGTTCTGTTGGTTAGCTACCGTCGAATCCTACCTACTTCTTGACTCTTGACTCCGTGGTACTCTAAACCAGAGAGTTTAATATATTACTATAGAGAGGGCCAGAACCTAAAATGTTGTCCGCACTGGCAGCAATCTTAATGACATCAAATGAGCGGGAAATTCAAATACTAAATGCATTATTTCCCAAATTACATAAAAAAAGAAAAAGTCCTAAATAACAATTTAAATTTTGTATATAGACTTCTACAATAAGCAAAGTAATCTTTATTGGCCCCTAAAACTTATTAATTTATGAAATCGTTGCCTAATTTTCTATTTCACTACCTATAATTGTTACAAACATATTATAATTGGTTTATCGTTTAAAATTAATTGACCACGCCAGTGATCGTTTGCAAATCGTAGTTAGTTTTGAAATATTCACCACAATCATTTTCTTCAGGAAATCTAAACTATAAGAAGTCCACGATTTAATTTTAGCAAATAACAATCTTTGCTTTTTTTCTTTTCAGTTGTAATTACCAGTTACCCCTAAAAATGAATACTAAAATCTCCTTGAATCGTGTGCAATCTGGAACAGCAGTA
>JARJEB010016303.1:0-12189 GCA_030264535.1 Liometoxenus newtonarum | reverse complement strand
CTGATTGATCAACTTAAATTGCTTCCTGTTTAAAAACGGTGCTTCCCTGAACATTTTGGTATTGGACTTTCTTACTCAATTTTTCATGTAGAATCTGCCATTTTTCGCTGTATCGTTTGTTCTGGGACACCCTGTATATAGGGATTTTAAAGGCCCCATACACGCTCCGGAAATCCTCTGAGGAAAACTTATCAGTCGGCCTTTCCGGATTTCCGGACTCGGCCTGAATACCGTCTCGGCCATATACGTTCCGGAAATCCTCTGAGGAAAAACTGTGCAGTCCTGGCCTTCGGGAATGCGCGGCCGAAGTCTATTCAAACTGAACTGATCTGACGCAACGCCACACACCCTTCGGTCGGCCTGTTCAGTCCACAAATCTGCCCAATGTTTTACAACACACACGCTCCAGAAATCCCGAAGGCAAGGACTGAACAGTTTTTCCTCAGAGGAATTCCGGAGCGTGTATGGGGCCCTTAATTTGTCGAAACTTCATCTCACATACGCACAATGTTCAATTAAAACGACATCTGAACTGGAGGAATAAACATTGGGTACCTATTTAATTTTTGGGGTTTCCCATAAACGTTTTTTTTATTTATCTTACCCAGTTTTATTGAATTTTTAAAATACAAATAAAACCAAATCTAATCTATGAATATATCAAGTAATATCATTATTAAGGTGTTGGAAAACCCTATTAGAAAATCTAATCAAATATGGGGTGTTCCATTCTAAATAACGAAGTTACTACGAACTTCCGTTATAACAACCTATATTGTATTACATTATAATTACCTATACCTACTCTGAAATATTCCAGATCTCAAACAATAATTGAAAGAAATCGCACCGCACAACTTTCCAACGATATATTCATAGAACTCATAGAATTCGTCGATCGTAAAACGAATTTTGATCGGAAAGTGGAAATGCGATTGATTACCTACGTTTTGATATCACTAAATTTCTGAGCAATTTCCACATTTACTATCGCCGAGTTCTACGAAATAGTAGTGTATATGATCGGAAAATTGTGCGGTGGGAATTTAAAGCTCCGATTTATTTGGTATTTAATTTTTATCGGAAAGTGGAAATGACATTGATTATATTTTGATACTAAATTTATGTACACTTTTACTATCGGAGAATTCTACAAAATCGTATTGTATTCGGTCGGAAAGTTGTGAGGGGCGAATTCGTAGAGATTTATCTCATACGTAAAATAATTTAAAATTTGTGCGGTGGATCCCGTACTGATTTATTTAATTTCGATGACGTTTAACGGCAGGTTCGATATTTATTTAACTCTGAAGTAGGTTATATAGCCGGAAAGTAAAAAATTTAATGTAGTACCTAATTTTAATGTAGTTAAAAATGTTAAATTTTTCATGAATAATATATTATTATACAACATAAGATTGATAGGAATTTCACGGTCAACGAATATTTGACGAATTTATTTTAACCTTCCAAGCATTATATACTGAAGTAATACCTACTTAGTAATGATTTCAGACAAATTCTTGAGAGATTTTCACATATATCCACGAATCCTAGACCCACGAATCAAAAAGTGGCTTTTAAAAAGTGATGAAATTATTTTTATAAGTGATCGGAACATGATCGGAAAGTGGAGTCGTGCGAACCGCTACCGATTTAATATTTGTTTTTTCTGATTTTTTTTCCTGAATAAACTGATAATTCAATTTGAACCCACAAATCATTCTTATTATTATAATTGTTTTAGGTCTTTTATCGAAATGGCTCTAGTGATGTTGCCGTGCGACCTACCATGGTGGGGATCTGTTCAAAAACAGCTCAATAAAGTTGCTACAACCAAAAACACTATGGAGATGATCGAGATTATGAAAAGGATACATGATATGTGCAAGTAAATAAAACCTGTACTTTCTATTTTCCTGATCAAACTAATATTTAGTAAATTTATGAATATTTTAGTATTAGCTTGGATCCGGATGATGACACACCAGATCCACAACAGTTTGTGGGTCTTTTAAATTTTTTAGATAATGACTTGACAATTAAAGAACGTAGCGATTTTTTGAACAAAGTTTTGCCCAGTATGGCAATTCGTGCCGGAAATTTAAGACAATATAGACCCAAAAATGGCTTACATTTTAGTTTACAACAACAACGTGAGTACTTTATTCCAAATGTATTTTACATTATAGTATTATTCATATAAAAAAATACCTACTCATTTTTTAGCCGATTCCACTGATTTGGATTATAATTTAGTAGCATCGTTGGTAGCAAATGCATTTTTCTCAACGTTTCCAAAACGCACTGTTAAAACCCATCCCACGTTGCAGAATTTCAATTTTAGTGATTTCTTCAGACATTTAAATGAAAATTGGCAGAAAGCGAAGTTGAGGAGTTTCTTAAAGTATTTCGAATGGTTGGATCGAGAGGAGAACTCAAATGGAAACATCAAAATTATGAGACAAGTAAATTCTCATTTAAATTAATTGAATTTAGACCAAATATGTCTCCAGCGTGATGGAGGCAAAAAATGTAGAAGCATATACCTACATATTCCAAAATATTCCTAATAAGAAATGGGAAGAAAAATTCTCCAGACAAGCTTCGTTTTCAGCAATTAGGTAGCTTCCGGTAGTTACGGCAGGCTAGTGCGTTGAATGAAACGACAGAAAAAATCTAGTTTGGCACCTCACAAAACTTTCCGACACTTAGTGTTCCATTAAAAATATAAAAATGAATTATCCCGGCAGAACGGTCGAACCCGAAACCTTACAATAGCAACATGCTCATTTGAAATTGAAGATCTGCACTATTATGCATCCTATGCTATTTATTGCTTAGTTTAGTGTTGATCTTCGGATAAAGTTCTCTTCTTACCGATTTTGCTAATTCTCGAAGCAGGTATATACCTACCAAGTTTCAATCCGATCTGTTGTATAATTACGGAAACGTTGATAATAAAATACCTAACATCTTTTATTTGGAATATGGTGCATATGTTCTTTAATTTCTTGCCTCGAGTTATGAACCACTATTATTATATTATACGGTTAATATGAAATGTGTACTTTTCCAATAGGTTGCCAGGTTTCAAAGTCATCAATCGTCTATTGATCATGTGCGATATTGATCATGTGTAATTTCTCCTTAAGATGTTAAGAAAGGGGCGGGCATTTCCACAATGTTTAGCTACATTCAGTAGAAAAAGTGTGAAGAGATGAAACACTACTAGATAAAATTGATAATCATCGACTGAAATACGAGTATATCAGCGTAATTCGGTATACGACAAAATTGGCATTCTGTCGAAGACGCCTGATCAAGTAATTTATATTTCAAATTTTTTTGGGAAACAAAATACACAATATGGTATTATTATTTAGCTTTAGCCATCATGATTTCCCTCAGGATGAAGCAGGATGAAGTTAAAGTACCTATAATGAGATGCAAGCATCTCCTAAATATTAAACACCACGGTCAATTGAAGACTTTGAATCCTAACAACTATCGCCAGTATCAAATTCCGAAGTGGTTGACGAAATTGGTATATTACATTACTAATGCCGAAAACGGTCAATTCCTCAAGAGACTGGAGCATTGATGCACAAAACCATACTGAATCCCTACACATCGGGTTATATTGAACACTGAATACCTATCCAAAAGCGCATCGAGCTTGCAATAATGCAATCAGAATTCATTATTAAAAGCCGTGTAATTTCAAATGCTGTTTAATGTGTCGTAAGCATTTTAAAAGTGTTTGTGAACATTTCTTGATACATGTGATACATTGTGAAAATTGTCTAAATTTCTTGTACGAGTTCCAACTTTTCGTAGCTCCTCCCAGTGCTAATATAACTCGATGCATACGATAAACATAAACATTTCATAAATAAAAGTTCCCCAGTAGATGCTTGCCGTTTTCCATAGTTGTTATAATAGAAAAAAAATTATTGTGACTTCATTAAAATATTTCTAGGTAATGTCAAGTAGAGAATGGTTAACTATAGAAGACTGGTTAGAATGTAGTTTACCATTATGTCCGTTACAAATTAAACATGAGGGAAAACTGGAAAGAGCTCCTCCAGAATATTTAAATATTTGCTTTTCATATAATAAAATTGGCGGATCAGTTCTGGAAAACGGAAATTCACAAGTTGGTTTATTTTTTCACTGTAAAACTCTTAATGTTTGCAGCACAATCACAGGCAACAACTGTTGAACCTCATCAGGACAGTCGTAGCCATGTGAATGTGCTGGAATCCATGAACAGCATGGTTTTTGTTGTATATAAGATGTAGTATCTTTCGTGGCGAGAGAAAGAAGGAAAATTATACTATATTTTCTAGCTCTATGATTAAAAAAATTATTTAATTTTGGTTTCGTAAATATTAACAGCTTGAATTTTTTAAGATAAACGTAATTGAACTGCGAATATAATTTTTCTGAAGTGGTGCACGTGATATTTATGTTAAAAAACGTTTAATTTATTCTAAATTAACAACCAATGTAATAATTTTAGGAATCTATCACATTTTGTACAGTACCAGAAATTTTATGTACATTACTAAACGTGGAAGCATTAGAAGATAATGAAGTGTTAACAGTCGATCATGTAAGAAGAATATCACGAATAACTGATGCCAAAAATCGTGCACAAATTGAAACTTTCGAAGTAGCACCAAAGGTATGTAAACAAAAGAATTATTTAGATCTAGTAACACATACCTAATATTTCGAAAAAATATCCAATTATTATATTCTCTAGATTACAATATGTTGTGTAGATGCGGAAGACTATTCAAAGCTGCCTTTAAGCCAATACGAAGAAGACAACGTTCTCAGAGAATTGAACAAGTGTTTGTTAGCTTTTCAGCAAAAGCAAGCGGTGCCAAAAACGTTAACCAATAATCAACAAACGCACGAAGCCCAAATACATCAAAGAGCGGGCAGACGACTATCACCGATAGGGGAATCGGTATCTCTAGGATCTAATAACGAAGTAACGGCAATTATTAATATACCTCTAATTAAAGAAGAATCATGCAGTACGAATCGCAGCGGTTCTCGCAGTCCTAAAATTGACAATAATAACATTGATGATAAAAATAAATTGTGTGTACAAATGGAATACGACAAACGTGTCCAGCCGAAGTATACGACCAACGAAGCAATATTAAATAATCGACGAGGTAGATTTATCGTCCTGGGATCATCTGGGGAATGTTTACCTGTGAAAAGATGTCCAATTGAGGAGCAAAGTAGCTATTCTAGTTGTAGTGATACCGATGACGATGAAGAATTTCATAGCGCTAACACAAGCATAGATTATGGTAACCGAAAACGAATAATTAACAAATTATTTTTTAATATAATTTAATATTTCAGAAAGTGAAGAAGAAGATTTTAATAAGCGTTACAGCATCGATTTGGAATCTCCTGAAAGGCGTCATACGTTTGCTGAAAGACTTCGAGAAGCTTTGAGGCGTGAGGCGTCGAACTACACAAGCTCCTCAGAATCCGGTTATGCAGTTGGAATTAATATTACTGGTTCAGGATTGGCAGATCAAGATATCAAGTGAGGATTCTAAAACTACGCAGGGAGTGTAATTAAGCAAAAAAAAAACTCTCTGTAATAGCCTAACCGTTTAAGATCATTTATCCTTGTGCTCCTTAAGAAACCAGGCTCAATTTCACCTAATTTTATGATAATTAAGAAGTATTGTATTCTAGATTGCGACGAAAAGGGTCAACAGGGTTCATTCTGCAAGAAGACTCATTAGACGACGACTTTCTAAAAAATTCAATGGATCAAGAGAGACAATGGATTGATAAATTTAGAAATAAACATTCGAGCCTACCTCGGAAAGAATCAAATCGATCCTCCGAGTACAGTTTCAGCACTGACTACAGTTCAGAACTAGAAGAAGTTTACGATCAATTCACACGATGGCTGGACGATCCGATACTGGAAACTGATAAGGGCACCAAGCGTAAATTAGATGCTCGTGATTTAGCCGTTGTTCAGTTTGCTGGTTCGATATTAAAACGTACACTCAGTGAATCATTTGCTGGCGTCTCATTAACGGATGGCTGTGAATCAGATGTTACTGGGACTACTGGCACTGAGAAAAAAAATAAGATGGTACTAAATGCAAAATCGCTAAGCCTCGAGTTAGCAAAACATAAACATCGGTTAGCTGCACAATTGGTAAGTTCTCTTTTAGTTCATTTTGTTGTTGTTTAGAAAGGTAGAAAGACTTTGTATGTTGCTATCATTGCTAGAGTCGCACTGACGAAGCGGTCGACGGGCTGACAGAGGATGTAGGTAGTGAATACGATGTAAATACATCGCCTGGTCCCTTTTCGAGTCCAGTAGTTACAGCTAGTAGTGAAAATCAATGTCTAAGCCAAAGCAATATTTCACGCAAAAAGATGAATTGGGTTGCTACTTGCATTACAGCAGTAGTTCAAACTTTAGAGGATATATGCGTTAACGTTATCCTGCCTCAGCCTCCGCCTCCACCAGTTGTTACTATTACTAATAAAAAGGTAAAACACATTTAGCATGTGTTGCAGGATATTATTGTGGCATTTTAGTGTGCATATCTAAAAGAACTAAAATAGCATTATGGGAGCGTTGTGAACAATGTAATAGTGACTAACTTGTACCTACTTAACATAGGTAATTGTAAGAACTTTATGATCATCAGCAGGGACGGATTTACGTATTAACCTTCTCGAGGCTATTTTATAACTGTTGCTCTATATGTATAGCTATAACTTAATTAGCATAAATAAATTCGGACACACAAACAATTGGAAGAAATATTTATGTTCTTAAAATTTTTATTAATGAAATCGCCAGTGAAAAGAAAAAGAGCAACCGGACTAAAATTTGCCGCCCCTTAGAAATTGCCGCTCTAGCCTATACGTAAATCTGAGCCTGATTTTAATGCAAATATTTATTGTTTTGCCGAAATTTGAACGACATTAAGAAGGATGTTTTTACTTTCCGATACTACCGAAGGTATGTATAGGAAAGTATCGGATTCAACCCAAAAATTCGATGTCCGGTTTTAGACGGATCTCCACGAATCTCGCTTGAGTCCGAAAAAATGGTTTTTGGCCTGGTGTCCGTGTGCGTGTGTGTGTGTGTGTGTGTGTGTGTGTGTGTGTGTGTGTGTGTGTGTGTGTGTGACCACGATTCCGGCCAAACTAAGCAACTGATCGGAATGAAACTTGGTACGCGGCTTCGTAGTTACTTTCCGCCCATACCGAAGGTATATGGTAGGAAAGGTATGTATTCGGTCAAAATATCGAACTCGGGTATTCGACGGATCTCCACGAATCTTGCTTCTCTGAGTCCGAAAAATTGGCTTTTGGGTCTGTCTGTCTGCCTGTGAGCAAGATTCCGGGCAAACCCAGCAATGGATCGGGATGAAATTTGGTACGCGGATAGATATCCGTCCAAAAATCACCTGGCGAATAAATGAACAAATTCGGTCGGTAAAGAAGGGCACTAGGGCAGGTAAATGTCAAAACAAAAATTTGCGACTTACGGCCAACCAAAAAATACGTTCTTATATATACTTTTTCTCGTACGATGCATAGTTTATGAGACATTAATTCCTAAAATGTCAAATTTTTGTGTATTCTTGTGAATAAAATTCCGGTCAAACCGCGAAACGCATAGGGATAAAATTTAGTACTTGGGTAGATGTCCGTCCGGCGAGAACCTGGAGTAAAAATAAATGAAATCGGTTTGGCATTAGTGACTATCACAGTATAAAAATCGTGATTCGCCTGTTTCGAATCGCCCGCCGCTAAGCGGCTCGTGATCCAAACTCAGGCTCAAGCTTAAAACAAGACTTATGAATTATGATACATGTTGCTTAAACTACTAGTATGCAACTCGTGGGATTCGCAGTATATCGCATAATACTGCTTATATCCCACTCGGTGCATAAATACCTATTATATTTATTGATTTTTATGTATATTCATCTCTAAATAATTGGACAGATATGCCTAAAAACTGACAGCGTACTCAGTTCGTGGTATTGAATTGTATTCATAAGGGATTCACTAACATAACTATCATATAAGATAGTTACGTTATATCCATAATGTAACACTTCAGTGCATCTCCTTCTTTCTCGTTCTATGTTCTATGATTTTACCTGCAATTATTCATCAAAACCATGGGAACCCAAAGCACGCAATTGTACGACGCGGTGTGACGCCTGTTTGAAGTTTGACTCCTCGTTCAGCTCAAATTTCGGTTTGTGACTTTCTGACAATACAAAAGCAAAGACAAAAGGGCAATATGTCGAGTAGCGAAAGCGAGGAAGATAAGAGATTAATCCTTACGCCAAAAGAAATAATTTTAGCTCATGAAGAAGCAAAAAACGATAGTATAGGTACCCAACAAATCCGCAAGGAGAAATACGAACTAACCTCAAGTTTGACGTTTGATGTTTAACCTGGATTCGGCGTCAGGAATTGCGTGAGTGATTTCGTGATTTTAATTGCTTTATTGCTTCTAAAATATGATTGTGGGTCTGCAAAAATTGTGTTCGCACCTCGTTTACGTTAGGAAGGGTCTTATTCGCTTATTCCTAACGTAACTTGTTGCGAAAATAACTATTTTTGCACACAATGATTTTACGAAAAAACAGAATTTGTGCGAGTACAAATGCATAAGAAGTTCTTCAATAGCACAATCATATGACACTGAACTACATCCCTAACAGAACACTCAGTCCATCTCTTTCTTTCTCGTTTTACGAGCAATGCTTTTATTGGGAATTGTTGTTTGGGTTGCATACGTTTTGAGATTGTTTGACGAGTAACCTCGCGTCGGGTGTGATTTGGTTTGACGTTTGGCCGTTTGACTTTCAAGCAACTAAAGCGATTCGCGACTGATTTAATTCGTAATTTAAATTGGTATGTAATTAAAATATGATGTGGATGTGCAAACATTATGTAAGCAACTTCTTTCCGAAGTGTCTTTTATGCACTTTGTTGCACTTAGCTATGAGTATATTTGAGTATGTCCACTCAAACTTCTATATAATTTTAATACCAACATTTATTATTTTTCCGAAATTTAAACCAAATTTAAGAAGGATGTTTTTTGCGTTCAGCAGCAAAGTAAATCACTATTTTTTGTAAGAGTTAATAAATATTGTTAGAAGTTATAATGAAGTCAAAATAATTAAATCGACTTCTGACGACCTGATTAGTTTAAATTGATTCAAATTCAATTTTGCGAGTTTAGAAAAACACAAACTCTAAATTTTAATGAAGATTCAAAATTTGTATCAAAAGTAGCGAATTCTTATTCTACATAATATATCAACATTACATGCCTAATATTTTCCTCAGTATCCTCAGGGAACTTGCTACTCAGAAAACTATTTTCTTACTTGAAACAACACAAATATCGCGCTTATACATATGTGCTAAAGAACTTAACGTACTTGGAAAACAATTAAACCGTACAACGACCTTTGCGATCACAAAGAGCTACCTATAGCAAGAATATTGACAGTATTTTCTCACATACGTGTTTCCCTCCTTTTTTCAACGTCATTAAGCTAAGCACAAAAACTACACTAACGCAAGATTGTGGTTTAAAATGTACTAATAAGTACCTGCATGTTTATGTTACACTCTTTATCAAAATTATCAAATGATGTATGAGACGAGTGTTAAGTTCTTAAAATGAAAATGCAATTTCCGCAATATAACAAATTATTGTAAATTTGTAACTATACTGGTTGGGTCACCTTTCTGAATATAAAAATTATCAAATTTATTATCACATAAAACGCTTGTAACCGTAAATAGATAATCACTACTTAGCTAGATAGTATTAAACTATCAAAACAGCTGCAAACTTACAATGTAGCACTATACATGAAGTAGTACAAAATATTTAGTGCTAAATGAACACCTTTAATAAAACGAAAAATTAATATCAGCTTTCCAAGTACGGAAATTCATTGCCCATAAACTAATTAACTATAAATACCTATATTATTTTCTTGCCAGCTGGGATCAAACAAAACAGCAAGCAAACTTTTTTCAAAAGCTCTTTTCAATCCTATATTTTCAGTAGTAGATAAAACCTATTCTTATATTTCTTTTCTGTGGTCTACAATTCCTATAATAATAAAAAAAATAAAGAAAAGTAAATAAGTTTTCTATGTTCTACCATTTTACTGATAATTGTTATTTGGGTTACATGCTGTTTGAGATTATTGGACGTGTAACCTTGCGTGTGATTTGCGTTTGACGTTGGACCATTTGACGTTTTACGAGACGTCCGACTTGTTCAGAAGCAACAGTAGTGATTTCGTTAGTGACGTAATGATTTAAATTGGTATATTGTCTTTAAAATATGAATGTGGGTGTGCAAATATACATTCGTGCTCGCAAAACACTCGCTCATAAGACTTTTCTTAACACAACTTGGTGCGTTATCAATAATCAACATATGCTCAAAGTAAACTTCATGATTGGAAAGTTGTGCGGTAATACCTATACCGAATTAAGCCTCGTTCTCACTTGCGAATATTCGGAAAAAATGTCCGAATATTCGAACAATTTGACAGCCATCGGAAAAAGTTGAAATCATTCCAACTTTTTGCGAATATTCGCAATTTTTGAAAACCTATTTGTTAACCCCACCCGTTTTAGAAAGTTCACTTGACATCTGTCAACATCGCAGTAAGAATATATGGAAAAAAATCGGGGCGTTAAATTCGCAGCGCACAACTTTCCGACCATATACAGTAATACAGTATGATTTCGTAGAAGTCGTCAATTGTAATATAATAGAAAATAAAAGAAGATTTATGAAACACCCAGTATACTGAATATTTAAAACACCCTGTATATAACATATCACGTATAAGCTAATCAAATCTGCATATACTTCATACGTTATATTTATCGATTTTGAGTGTTTACATTGTTAGATATTCGCCATGTCGCCACTTGTAAATCATAAAGTTGTAAAAAAATAAAAATTTTGATTCAAAGTAGATATAAAAAAGAAAGTTTGGGGCAACCATACATCTGTTTGCTTACAGGCGCAAAATTCCTTGCTACGCCACTGATTTAGCGTTAATGTTTTTTTTTTGATTTCGTGCTTAAAACTGACAGAAGTGACACTACGCGCTCTGAGGTAATGGCAGTGGTAGTTGACATAACTCCAAGCAGAGGTCCGTTCTGGCTAAAATCATAATATAGTTATATACCGGGTGATTTACCAAAGTGCCCGTTTTCCAACTTCCGTTATAGACTTCATAATTTCAGAGAATACATTTGAATGATTATAAAAAAAATTAAAAAAAAAAATTTTCAATGCTCGCTATAACATTAATTTTTGATGGTGATAGCTTGAATTTTTTGCATTTATTTTGCAACCACAAAAATAACTGGACGCCATTTAACATCAAATAGTTTGTGACTGTGTCTGAACTGCTTTATTTTCTCTTTTTTTTAATAATGGATCACCCAGTATACGTTCATTTCGTTATGTTTTTTATTCATTGAAGATTTATCACGTAAAATGAAAAACAGCTAAAAAGTGCCAAATCTGTTGCAACGGCGAATTGTGAATTAAGTACTAAATTGTTTAAATAAAAATCGGACGGTTTTTGCCAACGCAGATTTGCGCGACGCAAATTCATGTTGGAAATGATTTTCGAGTTGTGAAGGGATTTGCGAAGCAGCTAACGAGAACACAATTTGTAAATAAATTAAACAATTTAACGTTGTGATTGCATGCAAATGAAAAAATCTGTGCATTAAATTCACACTGCACCACTTTCCGACCATATGCAGTACGATTTTGTAGAAGTCATCGATTATAAAAGTAATTTTGATCGAAAAGTGGAAGCCAGATTCATTATTTTTTGGCATCATTAAATTTCTGTGCAATTTCCACTTTCCGATTAAAATTACTTTTACGATTGACGAGTTGCACGAAATCGTAGTGTATTTGGTCGGAAAATTGTGCGGTGCGAATTTAACGCAACGATTTATTTTTTATACAAACTATTGAGCAGGAGGGCCATAAACATGACCTAAAGTTTTTAACATGTAAATCTCCATGGCCACACGATAAATAAATTTAATGTATATATCTTCACCAGTCTTCAATACTTATAT
>JARJEB010016295.1:0-10476 GCA_030264535.1 Liometoxenus newtonarum | reverse complement strand
AAAAATTAAATTTTGTCGTCGCGGATAAAGTATAGTATTCAATTCGCGCATAATGCAGGCCATTTATTATACGCGAGGGCAAGTTTACGTAACGAGGCGAAGCGAAGCGAGCCGAGTGTAGTAAACTTGCCCTCGCGTATAATAGCCTGCATTATGGGCTCATTGAATAATATACTATTACATAAATTCAATTTACTATAAAAAAATTACGGTGGCACAAAATTATTAATATACCTATTTCAAAGCTGTACAAAGCTCTTCGTTTTTTCTTTAATATCAAATTAAATACAATTACAGTGAGCGCGGATACTATATGTTCTGGAAAACTAGTTCGCCCAGGTTTAAGAGTTAAATAAAAATTCTTGGAGTTACTTCTCTTCTATATAGTATCTAAACTAAAAGATTGAAGAAGATTGTAAGTCGCAAAAGCCACAGGGATTATTTCGAAAAGACGGCAAGATATAAATATATATATAAATAGTAAGTTGCTCATGGTGTATTATTTGAAATGTATGGGCAAATAGTAATTTTAAGTTTTCTTATTATATTCATTCACTTTAAAAATCATCCATCAAAAATAGTCTTCGTCGCTCCGTACTTGTCATCAACGTACTTATATCCAGTGCTTACTCTACAAATTATTCTTGGGCTGGAGTATATTCGGAGAAAAGTATATAATGTAATACGTTTATCGAAATTTCAATTTGAAAGTGCTACAATAGGCATAGAAATGTAATTTCCAAATATAAATGCGTTACGTATTTTTATAACGTTTGTCTCATGATAGCAAAACTACTTTTTACAATTCTACAATTTCTACAATTTATTCTATTTACACACACACACACACACACACACACACACACACACACACACACACACAGCAAATCCGAAAGTGAATTCATTGTTTTGTAAATGAGTAGAATATAAGATCAAAAAATCTCGAAAACACACTACTTTTATTCTCTTTTAAATCATGATTTAAGGCAAGGTTTGAAATAGTAGTTTACCTAAAAAGTTTGGAAAGTATTCAATTTCTCACAGTCGAGTGCTGTACATCGCGTGAGTTTTTAGCCAACTTTCAGCAACGATGACTTGAAAAATATGTGACAGCCTGGAATAATTCTTGCAGATTCGTCATTCTGAACACATCATTATTTGCCAAGTATCGGATGCATTTTTTATTCTGTTAATCTGTTAAATTAATAATGTCCATTTGGTGTTCTAAAAGAAATTTCCTCTTTATTTCTTTCAACTACTTCAACTTGATGATAACCACTTTGTAAATCCATTGCAGAAAATCAACTAGCGCCTGACAATTGATAAGTGTATCTTGTCTATGTGGTGAAAGAAAAGAAATCTGATTTAGTAATTGCATTTAAACCAAGATAATCAATGCAAACCCTAGTTTCGGTTGATTCACTTGAAGGACATTTCTTTCCTACTAAAACAACTGATGCAGACCAAGAAGAAGTCGACTGCCGACTTATTTTTGTTCTAAGAGTTTAGAATACATCATTCTTTGCCAAGTAGCGGATGCATTCTTTAATCTATTATATCCATAATGTCCAATTGTTGTACTAAATGAAGTTTTCCTCTTATCTCTTTTAACTACTCCAACTTGATGGTAAGCATTGCTTTAAAACCACGATAATTAATTAAGGTGATTCACTTGAAGGACATTTCTTTTCTACTAAGACAACTGGTGCAGACCAAGAGAACGTCGGCTGCCGAATTATTTTTTGCTCTAAGAGTTTTAAGCCAATAATTCTTTCAGATTCGTCATTCTTTGCCAAGTAGCGGATGCATTTTTTAATGATATATTAATCATGCCCATTTGGTGTACTAAATGAAGTTTTCTCTTTATCTCTTTCAGCCACTTCAACTTGACAATAACCACTTTGTAAATCCATTGCAGAAAATAAACTAACACCTGACAATTGATCAAGTGTATCTTGTCTATGTGGCAATGGAAACGAAACTGGTTTAGTAATTTCATTTAAACCACGATAATTAATGCAAACTCTAGTTTCAGGTGATTCACTTGAAGGACATTTCTATTCTACTAAAACAACTGGTGCAGACCAAGAGGAAGTCGATTGTCGAATTATTTTTCGCTCTAAGAGTTTTTCGCCAACTTTCAATTACGATAATTTGAAAAATATATGAACGCCTGGATTCTTTCGAATTCGTCATTTTCAGCTCAAATTTCAAAAGAATCGAATGTAGAATAGCCTGATTCCTGTATTCTGATAGCCATAGTGGAGTTTAACCAAAATCAGTGTTATTTAAATGGAATGCGGGAAAGTTATTGCCGCTTTTCACCATTGTTTGGTTGGTATGTTACCATATAGTTATAACTTTTCCTTATTACTTTGAACGACTGTGTGTAATCGTAAACTTTCAAGCAAACTAACCTATGGCGAAAGTGTGGCCGTAGGAAAAAAATCATTTAAAAAGAGTTTTTAAACTCCACTTGAGCAATTCCTAAAATATATGTATTCAGAATTAGAAAACGAATTGTTAATTCATCTGTTATTCAAAATGACATTTTTGGAATTTATTTTTAAAGGACTGATAAGGAATATCAAATTTCTACTATACGTCTACGAGCACTAATTGAGAAAGGTTTGATAAATGGCGTGGACGTTCAATTCCGTAAAAAAACACATAGTTTTTCGCCTTTGCTCTTGCTGACCCTTAACATATATACTTCGAGTCACATGTCACAATACATTAATCCGAAAGAAATTTATGGAATTAGTATTGTTCTTTGTCAGAGTCAGAACATTTATTTTTAAAATCCATTTTGCTTTATTAAATTTTAGTTTATTTGCAGTCATCGACAAAGCAAAAGAAGATAAGTTTTCTTTTTCTTTATCGATTTTTATAGGCAGGGGACCATAAAACAAAAATAAGTTATGATTATTATGTGTTTTGTCGCACAACGCTAAAGGCAGGCACCCAGGACTTATGGCGACGGGAAAAACTTGTAATGCCGCCAGGCCAGCGGATCGGGATGAGAGAACGAACAAACAACACTATACTGAATACAGCGCCGCATTTGCTATTTATTATAACAACTTGTTTGTTTTGGAAGTTAAACGTGGTGTAAGAAATTCGTACGGAATAAATGATGAATGTAAAAACTCACCGGTACTAGAAACCGTCTGACTTCTGCGAGTGCGTAGGCAATACGAGCGTGTGCTTCGGCAGGTGTCGCAAACGCGCTAATTTCCACATGAAGTTCTTCGCTTAAATGTTGAAATTTCGGATCGCCGCTTGCCCTTAATTCTTCTTCCTTTAATTAAACAAACGAAAAATTAATTCTACTAAATTATTCGCTTAATTTAAAATTTAAATCACAATTGTAAATTTTAGGAAAATACCAGACAAACAAGTTTTGCAATAAATTTTTGTTGATTTAATATTTTATCACATGTATAGGTAGACAAAAATGGACATAAGAACATTATCCTTGTGTAGAAAGTTAGAATTCGTAGCATCATTATTTTATTAATTTATCTATCTCGTCTTTGAGCCACCAAAATCGTAAATCCCACATTTGTGCGCACTTTATAACCGTCTATGTCGTGTGTGTTGAAAATGAAAGTTATGACAGGGGATGTCTACAATATAATATGTTTAACATGGCTCAAGTAATCAACTAACTTAATACGATTTCTGCTGCAATTTTCATTTTCAAGAAAACCATTAAACGCACTGGAACATTATAAATTGTTATCTTTAGCTTGGTTATTATTAGCTTAGCTTGTTAAATATTAATTGATCAATTTCTTTAATAGCAAATGCCTAACACCATATTCATAATTCAAATTGAAATTCGAAACTTTACGAACTTTTACACAATTGATAGATTTCCAGATGCGGCAGATCAAATTTACAAAAAGCTCTATTTTGTCATAACATGATAAATCATCGTTCGACGAAACTGACAAAACAGAAATCGAGTTGAGTTTGTATAGCAACTCTAATTCAATAATTTTTCTAAATTTTGGTTTATATATTTGGTTGCTGGCACTGGTTAAAGACCTCAAAGTCCTGGCGTTTTAATTTTTGCTTAAAACTTTTGGCAGCAAGTAATGTTAAATTATTTTCACAAATTCAACTTTGTTTCTGTTTTATCGTTTTGATGAAAATCCGCCTTTAATATATAATAAAATATCTACAAAAGAATAAAATTGTATGAGTTGTATGTTTAGAATTTTGTTTAATGTTTTTTGTTGTTGTATGACGTGTAGTAGCATTTTATTCGTATGGCTTGGCTATATGTTTAGGTAACTGCTGTGGCGGGTAATAAAATCAAGTGAGAAAATCAATAACATCGTTGTGCACGAAATAATCTACTGCTACCTACTCTCCGACCAGTTACAAGTTAGAACGGTGTATGTATGTATACTGCTTGTGGTGTCAGATATTTTCTCATCTTACGATTGCATACCTACTCGTATTTCGGAATTTCAAATGAGAATCAATGACTTCACTCATAAGTCGCATATTTCTGGGTTTTCTGGATTTTAAGGCTTCCTTGAACAACGATCATTTAATATAATTTTTGCACACCCACTATGATATGAACATTTTATGCAATATAATTTGTGCTAACACAGTTTCATAAGGGATTCTCTAACATAACTATCATATAAGATTGTTGCGTTATATCCATAACGCAACCCTGCAGTCCATCTCCTTCTTTCTCGTTCTATGTTCTATGCTTTTACTTGCAATTATACATCAAAGCCATGGCAACCCAAAGCACGTATTTGCACGACGCGGTGACGTCTGTTTGAAATTTGACTTCGCGTCAGCTCAAATTTTGGTTAGTGATTTTCTGAACAATACAAAAATAAAGACAAAAGGGTAAAATATGTCGAGTAGCGAAAGCGAGGACGATGAGAGATTAATCCTTACGCGAAAAGAAATAATTATTCGGTCGTTTTATTTACTCGCACTCGCTTAGCTCATGCTCGCAAAACACTCGCTCATAAGACCTTTCGTAACGTAACTTGTTGCGAAAATAACTATTACAAGGAACTTCGTCAGTTAAGTCGAAATTATTAGAATTTAATTGAACAAAACAGTGTTCTATAGATAAACATGCAAATGCATAAAAAATATGTACCTTATGTCTGTCCTTCATTGATCCACGACCCAAGACTGCCATTTTGCACATTGTGTCTTCTTGAAGGCGTTTCAAAGAGTTTCCCTTGGGGCCCAACAATTTGCCCACAAAGTTGAACTGTAAATATAAACAAGAACAAGGGTGAATTTTGACTTGACAACACAAAACATACGATACTGAATATAGAGGATTGGGAAAAAAAGTGATTTTGGAATCCTGATGCCAAACTGAACTGGATGTCCTCTAATTACAAACAATTAAAAAGCAATTATTAAATGGTTTGGAAATTATTGGTGCATGTCCTCGGATGGGATGTTTTTAACATTAAGAGCCGGCAAGAGTTGACCGTTGAAGATATCAATTCCAAAAAAATTCCAAATTGCCTTATTTGAAAAACAGATTAATTAGAAATTAGGAGTTGATCAAGTCGGGTGCGTAGAGAATTTCGAGAACCCCTTTCAGTAATCGTAGAGAAGATTTTTTAAATCAATTCACACCGCACAACTTCCCAAGCATAAAAACTACGTTTTCGTTGATGAAATTCTGATCGGAAAGTGGAAATGACATTAATTACGATTTGATATCAGTAAATTTCTGTACAATTTTCATTTTTCGATCAGTAAAATTGATTATGGCAAATCCCCATTGTTTTCTGAATGTTCCCATTTTGAAACCCTATCATTACTTTCAAATTTTTTTGCAGTCATGAGTCAGTACTGCGTGAGCAACACCAGAACAAAACTTCTTGGCAAATTACAAACCCATATATTAAATTACGAATAGGAATAGTCGTATGGTATTTCCACCTCATAGTTTATAAGTTAGTGCGGTGTGTGCACGGAGCGTACGCCGTGCGCGTAAATCTGTTCTCCGTCTCGTCTTGTTAAAGAAATACACTTCCTTCCTTCCGGTTGTTAACGCCATTTGCAAGACGCTGCTCTAGCTGTGAAGTTGAAATTGAAATTGCTTCATGCCACCTACCAATGCCAATTTGGTTGCCTTGCTTGCTGCTTAGACTTTATGTATATGAAAAGAAAGTTTCATATCCAGTTTCAGAGTCGCAGCAAAGTTTCAAAGATTGACTTTTCTATATACCTACTCTCCTCCTCCTGCTCCTTCCTCATTGCTTGCTCATACAGCACAGGACACACTGATTATACACTCGAATTGCCTTCCAAAGAGTACTTAAAGGAGCGCGAATTATGTAACTAATAAAAGTAGCCTGAGAGATTTTCCTGCAGTGCAAACGGCAACATTTTATAAATTTAAACTATTAAAAATAGTTTTTATTTTTCGTAAGTGCAAAGTATCGCAAAATAAAGTCATCATTCACAGTAAATCTTTTAAAAGGGAATTTCCGTTTTTTGCACTTTATTTTATTTTATTTATTTTTATTTTCTGATGATAATATTGTAATAAAAGTGCTTTTAACAAAAGGAAAGAGCTTTCCAATGAGCTTAATATTAGGAGTTTCGTCTTACCGAAACATTTCTGTTCAATTAAGTTGTGAACGAGTTCGGAATTCCTAAACTACGAAGTATTTTCTTGTCTAGTATATACTAAAGCTTTTAAAGCATTTTCGTTTGTGCTCTTTGTTGGTCCTTATTCATTACTATTACAATGCCGTCCTGAAAAATCATCAGTTATTGATTGAAAACAGAACATTCGAATATCCTGTTAAAAGAAAAAAAAAACGAAACAAAACTTGTTCATTTTTATATTCGAAATGCATGCCTTTCATTATACATTTTTCAAATTATCGTTTTTCTTATCAAAAAAAAAACAGAACATTCGAATATCCTGTTAAAAGAAAAAAAAACGAAACAAAACTTGTTCATTTTTAAATTCGAAATGCATGCCTTTCATTATACATTTTTCAAATTATCGATTTTCTTATCAAAAAAAATTAATTAAACATCGTTGCATTTTGCATTATTTCTTGAAAGAGATTTCACTTTTTGTAATAAAAATATTTTTTAAACGCCACAATACCCTTCTTCCTTTTAAAAGAATGTCATTCGTGTTTTTTCAAATAAATTATCTCGACAGCATCACATTGCAAATTTGCAAGCAAGGAGCGAAAGGACGAGCAGACCCGACTTGTTTGTTGTTGAAGACGGTTGAAGGGGCAACTACCGTAAGGGTAAGGGTGCCTGGGTGCGATAGTCTTTTACGAAAAAAAAATATGTCACAAGCAAAGAGCTTATTTAACATGACAACGAACGGAGGGACGGACATTTGCTCGTTTATTTAATACTTACTAGTTCATGAAAAAACCAAAAAAAAAAAAAACATCCTTTCACCAAAAACACAAATTAATTCTATTATTGAATAATACGGATATATTTTGTATTCATATTAATAGTTATTATTTTAATGCGGCGCAAAATTATGATTAAAATAATAATGTCGCAGTCCGAATGTTGTTAATTTAAATTGTAATTATGCAATAATATTTTCCGAGGCATTTATGCTTCATTAGTTCACATTATATGGAATTTTATACTATTAGCAAAATACACAACTGACATTTTCTATTTTCCATTTCCATGTAGCCAAATACCAAACAAGTGGTATGATTTTAATTATATTTTATAACCGGCGTATATCCCGTACCGTAAACAATAGTTTTATATGTTTCTTACTTAAACATATATACCGTGCGTTTATTTTACCAACGAACATAGCATGTGCTATGTTCGCAGCTGAAACAAACGAGTCAAACTCATGGCAGTATTTGTATTGATAAACACACTGAGGGCCGGGGAGAGAGTGGGGATGTGGGACGGATGACTTCACACCAGCTATTTTTATCATAAAAATTAATTACTTTGATCGTGCATCGTCACAGTCATGAGTTTGACTCGTTTATTTTAGCTTTGAACATTGCGTACGCTACATGCTATGTTCGTTGGTAAAATTAACGCTCTGTATAGGTATAAAATATGCGAAACACTATAGCTTATTATTTTGCACACGACACAACAAACAAACATATTAACATTTACAAACACCATTATGATTACGTGACGACGTGTATAACCAGCTGAACTGCGATATTTAACTTGCAAATCTTAAATATCCAGTATTCTTACTCGAAAGCTTAGTTTCCATGTAGCGATTTGCGACATTGCGGGAGAGCTGTGATTCGTTTCACATCGTAAAGGATTGTCTCCAATCGCAATATCGCAAATCGCTACATGTAAACTAAGCTTAAGATTATCGCGAAAAACGCGTTGCTCCCTTGCGGGTTCGTCAGTGTTTTCGAGTACAGCGGTATAATTGCGCAATTAGTGTTCGATGGTCGTTATACGATTATTTTCATGACTAGACAATGCTTGACCTACAAAAATGTTAACTGCGGGAGCTTAAAATGTGCCATTATAAACAAGTAACTGAAGTAACAATCGGAAGAGTGAAAACTTGACTATTCATATTAAGCTCATCGAATTGTGAAATTCTTACTCTTTTAATGTTCAGCAATTTTTGCGAAGGATTCTTTCTTCCAATTTCCATCACGAGTTGTCACATACAGTTAAAGTATAGGTACCACTACTACTAGTGCATTATAGAGAATGAGAGAAGTATGCAGGCTATTTGATATTGCAGGAAGATTTATGATGCTATTTCTTAAACATAATAGCATTATTCTTTTTTCTTAATGAGAAAGTAAATTTCATTTATTATGTTTTTCAATGAAGGAATAATGGCAGATGGAATGCTTAAAAAGAGAACATTAAATTTTCTCCTTTGATTAAATCTCGCGCAATTGTCGGATTACTATTTATAGTGGATGTTAAAATAAACACTTATTTATATTAAAAGTTTTAAATCGCCCCACTGGGTTTAGCCATGTTGAACTCGTGACTATACGTTCCGGCATACGATTCGTTGTATGCCGATAGATGTAGTCACGGCCCACGGGTTATTTCTCTATAGTTAATTTGGCTTGAAGCCGGCTTTGCAGTTCGATCGACTGTCTAGGTCCTACCCTCTCTACGGCGGACTCGCCTCCTGGCTTCCTGTTCATGGAGTTTTCTCCGAAAATAGGTATTTAGGTGGGAGTTTAGTCAGTAAGAGTTTGACATTGGCTACTGGCGGGAGTCAGTAGTTATCCTACGCAGGATTCTTACGCCTTCTCCACAATGATGAGGTCCAACAAGTCCGAAACATGTCTATGGATGGCGCCGTTTATCGAGCGGCAAAGTTGGAAGTCGTATTTCTTTCATTAGAATACCCTTATGAGAGATAATTGTCTCATTTATTAGTCTTAATAATTTACTACTACTACTTATAAGTTCCCGGTGTCCGAGACCATGCCTAAATCCGCCTCTGTAAGATATTTCTTTATTGAATCAAGCAGAGCGGAAATAACAGAAGCAAAATACAAGATTTCATGAAACACACACACACACACACACGTGCACATTTAATTAAACTTCTAGTTGCATTAATCAGAACGATTTACAAAGTGATAAATCTTTTGCAAAGTATAAAGAACCAAGCAGAAGTTGAAAACTCTCCTGCAAAATCCACTTATACGACTTTTCTCATTTTAATGCAAATCATAGTCATACACAAGAAGAGCGCAACTAGAACTTAAGGATCGGCTATAGCAATTTTACTACTGTACTTTAAAATTTATCAAATCTTTTTCAATTATCTGTCTCATGAGAAAAGAGAAAATCCAAAAGTGCCTTGTTTGAAAAACTGAGCTGTTAGAATTTGTAAATTCCGTTTTCAAATTTTTCATAGTTTTTTTTTATAACGATTTGGGTCAACTATTAATTACATAAAAATAATAGCAATCATTGATATATTTATTAGATTTTTACATCAATCATAGAAAGATTCGTTAGTAGTAAGTTTTTTCAAAGTTTGTGATAAATCGTGATATACAAAGAATTTTTTGAACTGTCACTATTGCTAACCTCCTTTATACAACGTAAACTTCGTCCCCACTTTTCATTTGCTCCTGTTCACCCATTTAAGATTTTAACCCGAGTTTGAGCGTTAGTTATAGGCCTGATGTTATAGAAATCTCAAGCAGCAATGCCAGAGAACTCTCCATATGACGTATTCCCCCACCTACTACATGCGCAATATCATACCTTCTTATCCCTATACCGTGCTGTTCACCCTTAAAAACGAAAACTAACGAGATGTAAAAATTATTGCAAAATTGCAAATTATTGCAATTCAATTTCATTTCTAACTGTAATCTGTTTCACCAACACACAGAGTTAAGCCACGCCCTGAAAAAGCGCGCAATATTTGAATTAAATATTTCTATTGGTCAGCCCGTTTTACACAACAGATTAGGAAACCTCAAT
>JARJEB010016290.1:0-16247 GCA_030264535.1 Liometoxenus newtonarum | reverse complement strand
TATTTAGTCGTTCGGTTATTCCAAGTTCGGCTATTTTCTATTTAATATTTTCACTTTTAATTGCTTTTTAGTCTTTTGGTTATTCCCAAAAGGATAAATGGTGCATTCTTCATACTCTGTAATACTACTCCAGCTACACCCCAACTCTCTCTGAAAATCCGAACGCACCTTCAGTTCAATAGATGACGTTTTAGATTGTGACATTTCATAATTGCATTCAAGCAAGCGTTCTGCTTGACTCATAATTCGCGAGTGGTGATAATGTCTGTCATATGTGCCTGCATACACACATAGTAATCGCTGTTTTATGTGGTCGTCGCGGATAAAAATATTAACTAAAGGAGAATTGAAATAATTGAAGAAAACGTTCGATTCAATAAAAATTGGAATAGTATATAAAATATCAAAAAGTAGTATCAAATAATCCTGTTCCTTTTCCCAAAATTGTAGATATAAAATAACATCCTACATTCTGCCATTCTGTAGTCTACACGTAGGTAAGAGCAGACTCGAACTATAAAATAAATAAAATTGCTGCTGTCTGCAAATTTATTCTTCGCCATCGTCATTTAATTTGAAATATACAAATTGCATCTTCTATTTTCTACTTATCTAATTCTGCGAACGCACTCAAGTCCCCCAGCAGTATTCCAATGTTAATTTCATTAGGATGTGCAATAAACGTGAAAAATGAGCCAGGTATATCAAAAACATACCGAATGTCCCAAATAATAAAAAATTATTACAAGTATGTATCATGGGATATCAAATTTTGTATTTTACTAACGTGGTTTCATAATGAAACCCTCCACACGCATTTTTCATTTCCTTTGTGCCTTTGTGGTTTTTAATCATATCACCTGCTTAACAAGTATTGCTTTGACTATTTGACAGTTACCTTATCTACGTGTTGATGTCCTACGTGAATTTGTAGCTGCCGGCAAAGGCAAAATGTCCGACGTCGTCGTCGTCGTCGTTGCCAATTTCCCTGCGGGTTAATATACGTTCAACGACGACGAGACTCACTCGCTGCACTACCACTCCGCAGGTTGATCTAATTAAATCCTCGTACATCGTAGTATAGTTTAAGCCGCCCCCGCTCGACGACGATCCTCTTCGTTTGGCAATAGCGTCCTTGCGAACGCTTCGCTTCGACTAGCCGAAACACACCCAGCACAGGTCGCGCGTTTTGTTGGAAATAAATTCCACGCAACTTGTTTAAGGACGATGGGCATGGTATTGGTTTAATAGGTAAACCCAGGAAGCTTAATTTAATGAACGGAAGTAAAGCAGAAATAAGAAGTGTAGTAAACGATCTCTTTCAACTGCGATTAGGTATTGAAAGGTCCTTTTTGAATTTTTCAAGGTTCAACGCGATTTATTCAAAGGTAAACAAAAACACTTTAATCAAATCTGCAGTAATAGTCCTTTTAGAGTGGGCCTGTGGTGTATTTCTGTGTACACTACGGCGTTTGAATTTTGATAGGTACCAAATATGCACATCATATGATCCTGAAATGAGACAGGATACACATATAGGGCGTGAAACTTGCGACATATTACAGCCCAAACTCGAGAAGGGCTTCAAAAGGACAAAGGGTATATGGAAATGTGACACTAGCCAACATTCCCCCAAATTTAGGTTTAAATCTTGCCAAGCGTTACCACAAATTTGAAAACAAACAAAATATTCAAGGAATTTACGAATTGTGGTGTTTTTATGGTTATGACAACTCTCAGTATAAGAATGCCGAGCCACAAACAATATCGTATGTGGTATAGTATTATTTCTTCCTTTGTGCAAGTATGTACAAACAAATAACAAACGAATAGCCGCACTAGGACGACATTTAAAGGACGAAAAGGAGAAATCCCTTGCGAGCAACAGGCGCATAAACTCGAGCTATAACGGTCGCAAGTGCGCTAAACTGATAAGTATATATTTACAAAATTAACTAGGACAAAATGTAATTAAAGTTTTGAATCGTCACAGGATTGAATGTAAAGTAATATATACATATAACTATAGTTTTTCTCAATTTTTAAAATGGCTAATAATTGTGTTTTTCAATTTTCATTAGCTCAGTTTTCATTAGTTATTCATAAAATTAGAAACATGTTTCGTGGCATTGTCGAATTTAATTAGCTACTGAGTCCTGGGATTTCCAATAAGCCACATTTCGAAATGAATTAATTTTTTCATGAATTAATGGTCCTTTCCTGCGGGATGCCATAATCTTAACGGGAATTTCCTCACTTCCTTCTTGCCCTTCTCACGCCACAGCAGTCCATCTATTGTCTTCATTGTGTCGCCGCTTTTAGGACGGCGCACCACACTGTGGCGCAATTGCAAGTGGAATAAAACTGAATACGTTGTGGCATGGCAACATTGAAAGGAAGAAAACTTTGCTTATATACAAACTTGTGTAACTTGCTGTAAGAGTATAACACAATGGAACGACCGCACGAATGAGCTGGATGCCGTCTTAAAACAGCATTTCTTAATTGGATTTGCTAAGTATCTACGAGCAAGTAATTTATTTTCTAGCGGCGCGCGGGTTGTTATACAATTCCATGCGACAGTCGTGCATTTCCGAATAAGGAATTTAAGGAAAGTGCCTGTCGTCTAAAGTATTGTGCAATATAAGTGCAAAATTACATGTATAACTTGCGGATTTTATTGATTTTGATGAAATTTCGGCAAGTGTCAACTAGTTTGCCACCCCTATTTTTATTGTCCAACATCTCTTCCACCCTGCACACCATATACCTCTTTTTTTTCGGTATCAATACCCTGCACGCCATTCATAGCCGAGCCGCGCTAATGTTGCAGTTATACACATAGGCACAGATTCGTGAACTGAACTTTCATGCGTTGAGATAACATTATAGAAGGATCAGAAGGGTGAAATCAATTTTCATCAGGCTTGACAGCGCTTCTGGATATCTAATAGCTCGAGCGTTAAGTGACGCGTGGTGCGGCGGTAGCCGCCGAGGCTAATGAAGGCGCCGCACACACCAACTATGACGTCGCCGACTTTTAAGGACTCACTGCATCAAAGGAAGGACGTCTTTCGGTAGCTGGTACACACAAGGACGACCGACGACGTTATTCATTGTCCATATTCAAATAGACGACAACCCCCGTAGGCGCACTATCTTAACATTGAACGCACGAATGCTTGTTAACACAAGACGTGCCGCAACTATAACTGATGTGCGAAGGGATGTTAAAGGGAGTTTTACATTCAACAATGTGCAAACAACATGCTAACATAATTCAAACATGATTTATTCATTGCACGTGCCTTATTAAAGCTAAACCACGTTTAGTGCTGGCTTTTAACAAATTGATGGAAAATTAATAAATTATTTATTTATTATGTGTTTAGGTCAGTAAATGGTGATGGCATTGGGCAAGTGTCGAGTTTTTCAAGCTTAAACTGACGCATTTTTTGGAAAGCTAAAATTCAGATATTTCATTGAATTCTGAGTGATATTTCAATTGTGAATTCTGATTTATAGATGGACAGTTTAAAAAAAAATGCTAGCCACATAATAGAGATGCATTCATTCATTCATTCGGTTATGCTTTGTGTGCGTATACCTGAATTGCAACAAAACAATTTGATTTACACGCAAACAGTTAAAAAACAATACCTGCAAAATAATACGTTGATTTGCACTGGCATACATTCGCAGTGAACATAGAATTTTCTCATCTCTCACAATACGCAAAACCGTACATGCGGGTTTATGATTTGGCGCACTCGTAAATTTATTCCGAACTAATCGTTATGCATAAATATAAAACAAAAACATTCAGGGCGATGCAACTCCAAATAAATAAGTTAATTATTCTCCATACGCAAACTATAAATATTGAACGGCATGATGTTTAGCTGCGATCAATGACATATCGATGTAAATAATAATTGGCATTTTTGTGTTTTAATTAAATAATTTATAACGCATTGAGTTCCATAAATATTCATTTGTTGTATTTTCCTGGCAATTTATCAGCTACTAGGAAAATAAAAAGTGTTATAGAAAAATTGATTCGCAATTAAAAAAGCAGGTAGCCCATTAAGTATTTAATTAATTTCTACATAAAAGTATGGTGGACTTTAGGTATTTGGAAAATAAAACGATATTTAATTAAGTGTCCCGTTAAAAAACAGGCCATAAAACCCCTATTTCCGAGTGCACGAAAATATTTTTTCTATAAATAGAGCATAGTCGGATCGTTTATCAAAAGCCCCACGTTTTTTGATATGGTCGTGTGCGTACGCGCGTTACGTGAATGGCAGGAACAGCACCTAACCGGGGCAATGAATAGAATCGAAGTGAGTAAATCGGGAAAAAAGCCGACGTGGATGCCAATGCCAATGTCACTGCAAATAAACGCATCAAAAGGTTTAAAATGACAGGTGATTTATTGGCAATTTCCAATTTACACATTAATTTATCTTCTTAACGTGTTAACGTGTCACGCCGACCGGTCAAATGTTGCGCATAATGCGCCTGGTTGCGCGCTTTCATTCCATTTACCTAAATTAGTTGAGAACTTTTCATCTCATAGCATCCAAATCTTGATAGACTATAATATATTATTTTTACATTCACACATAGTTTTGTTTATTTTTATTCAATTTCAATACGGAAATTATAGAGCTGTTACGCAACGACCGTGTCAAAATTCGTACCAATTTTTTGAATATGAGAAGTGCGAGGATCTTCTGTGGTTTCACTGATTTTGTGTGGTTTCACTTACGAATTTTCATATGGACGTTGCGTTTCTTCTATTTTGTTCTGTACTTACAACCAACACAGAAAGTTTAAACTTGTGAAATGTTATTCTGACATTTCTGACTGCACATTCTATAAATAGAGAGAAATTTCACATGCGCTTGCTCATACTTTACGTTATCTGTATCGGAACAAACTCATTTGCATCTAACAAATAATTAACAAAGATTGATGAAATCCAATATTGGAAAATTTGCATGAAAATAGATTGGCGGTTTATGTGCTTGCTCTTGTTGTTCCTGCTAAACCATGTTTACTCAATTACTGCAGTTTGCACAATATTTAAAACGTTAATCCGACAAAGTGGATAAAGTTCCAGGTCCAGGACGAAAGTTTGTTTGAACTGAAAACTATAGAATAAATTAGGCGGCCGATCACAATTTAACTTTATTTACAGGCGCGCAGTGTTAGTTTATTTTACGTTTTGCCATCAAGGTTTAATCCTTGATTACGATTTCGATATTCCGCACTCTATACATACTTGATTCATACCTTTCCTGATTTAAATTCCTGCAGAACTTTGAGCAGAAAATAGGCACAAATTGAATCTTGCACATCTTACGTATACCTATCATTAGAGCAGTGAATAAGTGATAAGATCAAGTATCACAAACCGTTTTGATCGCTAGCATTAGTTTTCCTTAACTTAACGCTTTCCTTTGTGAATAAGTTAGTAGTAGACGAGTAACCAAAGCGTTAATCCGTCTTATTTCGTTGGTAATTAGTTTACTCGTGATGCCGATGAAATAATGTACCAACCCTGTACATATACGGGTACTTTGTAAGTTAGGCCTGAACATCCTGATTTATAGTTTGCCGTAATGTGACTACGGACAACTTATTCACGCAAAGCCAGGGACAATATGCGTTCGTTCTCTCATGTTTTATCTGGGTTGTTGTTCTGTACCAGGGTGAATGACGACTAACCACGAATCCGAAAACAAAAACTTTAATTCCTGTAGGTAGGACAACTTAATTTTCATAAATAACGAAAATAGTTTTAATAAAGTGGGGTCGTCCTATTAGGACAGAACGTATACTTTAAGGGTAAACACATATGAATGTGTGGTAGGAGGTGAGTTTACGGCATTACGCTGTTAGGCTTCACATACCCATATTCGGTTGAAGGCTCGCAACGCATGTGGTGGTCTTGTAATTAATTGCTTTCAATGAAGCCCCCACCCGGGGTGACCAGTCTGATGCTGATGGCAAAACCGAGTTTGCTGGAAGCAGAGTTGAGCTTACGTCATCCCCTCAGCTCGGCACAGCACATTCTAGATAATATCATACTTTTTTTTCTCGCATTAATGCTGTATAAACATTACATTTACATATCTGGATATTGAATCCTGCTGTAGACTGTTCTGTTTTTGTGGTTTGGTTTCTATCCCACTTTTCATTCGGGTGCAAGGCTCTAAAGCTTTTCATCGTCGTTCCAACGAAGACATTTAGGCAAGGACAATAGTTGTCTCGAGAGTTTAAAAAGAACAGCTCTTAGATAAAGCACTCGGAGGGAGTGACCCTTTGTTGCAACTTTTGAATGCTCATTGCGAAAGGAACTTTGTCCATAACTCTGATCTATTCTTATGTCTGACACTTTTGTCCGTCGCACTTTCTAAATTGAATGCGTCATAAATGCGGCAAGTTTGCATTTCTATGAAGGGGACGCCTCATTGAACGACGAATTGAAAGGAAATCGGAAAATCGTTGCTTTCAACCCCCTTAAACTTGTTCAAACAAAACCGTTGACGCACTATTTGCAATAGTACCAAATCCAGGCAGTAAGCAGAAATGGCAATAAATTTGAAAATTAGTGAATTGATACGGCAAATTTTTGCAATAAAGAAAATCATTCCTTTCAACCATCCAGCACATGATTTGCTGTTATAAGGAAATGAAGACGCCCGCAAACGTTGACCACCCTCAAGTACCTAACACTAGGTCATTTCGTTAATCCTTTCCAAGATTAACACATCAAATTAAAATATCAACAGCAGTACCAAAGAATTCAGAATTTTAGTTATTGTTATTTAATTCGAAATTAACAACAAAACTAAAATAGGTATAACAAATTCAAAATAATAATAGATACATACTAATTATTTACATTCATATTATGAATGAAATCCCAGCAAAATTTTTAACATTTTCGATATGTTGTTTCGAATCCATTATTAATTATACATGATAAGCTGCTTATTTTTGCAAATGACGCACAATAAAACTTTTCCCTCTTTACCCTACTTGTAAATTTTACAGTATTACAGTTAATTTTCCATTTTTCCATTTATTGTGCCTAGCATTTTCATGCTAAATGAATTAATCACATCCACATCCACATCTGCAATATTTAGTAAACAAACTTATTACTGCATTAAAACTGTAAACAAATTGCATAATTATCAATAATTGCGTAATACCAACTACAAGTATAGATAATGTTTTTGCAGATTGGAATTAAATATTTTGTTTACTTTTAAGTTGTTGAAAAAACGTTATTATATGTATAGCACTAATAATGAAATGATAAAAATCTTAGTTTTTTTTTTAATTCTTGAAGTATGCATTACAACGTGATAATAGCAAATTGAATTTTTGATCAACGCTAATTTATATTCCTTCGTTCGCTTTCATTTTCCTTTGCAGTAGCTATATGCAAGAGTAAAAGTGCGATGAGAACAAAGCGGAAAAGTTCGGTATTCGTTCGAATGTACATTAGCAGTGGAATGCTCGAACGATTCCGCAATCCCATCGCTTCCTGCACGAATCCATTCCCAGATGCCCTGCGATCCCGATTTGCCGAGTAAAATACATAAAATGTACGAAAAGTGAGAGCGAACGATCTATTCACGTAATCGGCACGTAGTCGATGATCCGAACGAATTTACATTCAAAAATGGAAGAACTAATAATACAAATGTTGGAAATAAAATATTAATTTAAAAGAAAAGAAATCACAATTCAAAAGTAAATGTAAATTCAAATGAAGGAAGTTGGAAAACATTCAAGTTACAAAAGCAAAAACATTCAATACCTTTCAATGCGTTGCAAAAATTAAACAATTTAAACCAAACAAAAAATTATGAATAAAATACTTCAAAAATTTATTCAATTTCACATTGTCATAATAGGTTATTACGCCTCTGGAATCACCCCTGCAATAATTATGTAAACGCAGCCTCTGCTGCTGCTGCTGCTGCTGCTGCACTCTAAAACTTCAGTCCTTCTTATTTCCATAAAACTACTACTCATTTCCTCGCTCCTTATTGCATACACTTTCCACTATTTTATTATTTAATATGAACAAGTCTAGGAGACTGTTTCAAATGCATGCATTATTGCAGTAGTAATAAAATACTACATTTTCCTTCCAAAGGTTTTAATAGTCGAAAGACGAAAGCTTTACGACAGTCATTTCTCGATTCGTTCGTTAGCAACTGCATCCTCAGCCAGGACGTACAACAAGATAGCGCATTTATTCTGAGGTTTAAATAAACACTTACACGTGAAAATGGTTTATGAGGCGACAAAAGGCCCAGCTGAAAGAGCTTTGTATAGCGAATTAAATTACTTTAAATTAATTTAAATAAATTAAATGTTTATGCGATGCTAATAAGTTTAAATGACGCTTCCTTTGATTTTGTTTTTAATTCGCTCTTTGTCCCGTTGAGTGTTTAAAAATTATTATTTCTTTTTTACCGCAAATATTTATTTAAGCAACTGAAACACATTTATGTATTTAAATTTTAAATTTAAATTTTTGGTTTATTAAATTATATTTTCCTTTGGCGACAATACAAATGACATTGCTTTCGAGTATGTATAAAACCGCAACGATAAAAGTTATTCAATAGCTGCTGGTACATCGAACATGAAACTTTTTTTGGCAGAGCACTTTCGAACCCCAGATAGTCCTTTCAGCCTTCGGTAGATCGTATTGTGCTCCTAAATGCTGACATAACCCTATATTGCTAGAAACATCCAAACGTAGCGGCTGCTTACTACGATGGTGACATCCATCCATACAGCAAAAAATAGCACACGAAGCCATTTGCGTCCTGCCCTGTCCTGTACTACCTACTTACATTGACAGCTAGCTACACGTATATAGATGCACAGACGCTATAAACCGAAAAAGGACCAAGTGTTGTGGCAGTTCGGGTAAGGTAGAGTGCACGGCGAGGCAAGGATGTTTTATAAACATAAGTGGATATTTTTATGGGACATGCCGATAGCAACACATTGCGGGAAGAAATGTATGTCGGTCTGTAAGTCATCTTGTGACTAGCAGAATAAAAGTGCCATGGCGGGGAAGAGGCGGTGAAGCAACAACATGTTCTGGGAAGGAAACTAAGCTGATTGAAGAAATGTTTTAGTGTCAATGCGCAAAAAATATTTGTGGATACAAAGTAAATTAATTCTTAACAACGAAATTTGCATGAAAACTATTCAAAAATAAATATTTCCATAAAACATAATAATAATTAAATAGTACTTCACATGTTCTTCTCCAGCTCAGGCAGGAATTTAAAATAAGGGTGAAATAAGATTTTTTCAATATTTGCAACCCTTAAGCTTGAAATTTGAAATGCTAAATTTAACAATGCAATCTTATATCTAATAAATTGTAAAATAAAACTCTTATTCTCGATAAAGTCAAGGAAAGTTTTAAATAGGAAAGCATTCACGTATAAATAAATTTAAATATTTTTCGTTTTCGAGAATGACACATTTAGAGAGATAGGAAAGAAAAAACTGTTGTGTTTGTGAACGCATCAATGCAGAGGTCCTGAGTTTTTCCGTTATTCGAAAACTCATTTGAATAAGAGGCACAAA
This sequence comes from Liometoxenus newtonarum, assembly GCA_030264535.1. Classification (NCBI taxonomy): domain Eukaryota; kingdom Metazoa; phylum Arthropoda; class Insecta; order Coleoptera; family Staphylinidae; genus Liometoxenus; species Liometoxenus newtonarum. The sequence goes on along the minus strand of JARJEB010016290.1, from coordinate 6,602 downwards.
GAGTGCATAGAACCTGCTTATCTTTTTATCTCGTATATCTCTACGCAATACAGTCTAATATACAAGGAGTTAGTATAATTTAGTAAATTGTTTAAAATGAGGCTTTATAAAAAATTAATTCAGTTTTATTAATTTGTAATGCAAAACAAAATAAGAAAATGGAAATTTCTAAATTCGAAAGAATTTTGAAGGAAAAAAATATCTTGTAAGTTTTCTAATTCGATGTAAATAAATGAACTTACTTGTGCTTCTAAATTATGACCAAACTTCAACAACAAGTCTACACCACAATGCATTGCCAAGAGTAAAGAGCACAAAAAAGTGCATTCATTTCCCTCTTGGGCAAACCAAACAAAAAGTCCGTTTCAGTTGAAAACTACTAACTGTTAATAATGAAAGTCGCCTCCAGGATTATCGAATATTTTGTTGCAAACAAGCAACCCGTCCGCTTGGCAGCCGAGGCGAGACGGTTTTTGGGTGCATTAAAAAGATTTACGAGCGATGCAAGGAAATAGCAGGATAATGTTTTCACCTATGGTACGTGTACAACATGACAATATTTGGCAAGTACAAGAACTAGTAAAAGAGGTAGCGAATGTTGAAGCTCTACAGCACGCCTGATTATTCCTTCGAGGGACCCATATGTTGTACGTTTTCTCAAATTTATGAAATATATCGCTCGTTATTATTTAGCGCAATAGAGTGAAGCGCCAGTGGCATGAGGCTACCAAGAGAAAACTTGCTATTGATCAATATTTGATTAGAGAAAGAGGTAATTATAGTGTTGATTTATCATTAATATTTACCTTGACAGAGATTTAATGAGATTTTTTCTTTACTTTAGGGAGTCATTTCCAACCCTGCCACTGTAACGTTGAACATTACATTTGTATTCCCGGCCGGGATAACGTGCACTTGACCCCTCCTCATTTGGTTTGAAATTGTGACACAGATGTTATAGTGTCTGATAAATCAGTATACGTTTGCGTCTCGATTCAACTACTTGAATCGTGACGATATTTTGATTTAGACTTGATTGTCATAGACAGATTTTTAAACAGGCGTAATAACTCGGTCTGGCTGTTAGCCTGAACTTAGTTATAAGGATTGATACCGTGGATTAGATTTGGCCTGTAAGCAAGTCGTAAATTTCTTTTGTATATGATTTGAGGGTATTAACTATACTCCGTGTCTCTGCCTTGTTAAAAGTAGAGTGGCACCCATTTACAGTTCTTCTTCACATCACCCTGAGAACCACGCCGTCTCAAATCACCCCATTTAGGGGCACTATTTCGCAGCAATTAAAGTTTACGGTTAAAAATTAAAGTGCAATCCTTTTCTTTTTCCACTATAGTAATTTAACTTGACCAATGGAGGGAAATTATGAGGGAACATCTTCCCTGTCTTCTGATTCTTCTATTATAAAACCAATGACTAAAAGCGTCTTGACGCGATGACAAAATGATGAACATTAACTGGTTCCATTAAAAGATGTTCTCGACGTCCTTCTGTTTTCTTCAGTCGTGTCCTCAATTCGTGCGCTTTCACGTCATTTCGGATTTCGTACTCTCGGCACGCACATTTCATAAAGATAATATCGCCGTCATTATTGACGACGAGATAATACAAAGAGGACTAATGAAATGAACAAAAGACGCTCCCAGCGCATGCACATTTGGCTATCCCGCGCCTTTTGTTTGCATGTACATATACCCAAATGGCACGAAAGCAGCAAGGACTCACTACATAGGTTTAACAGGAGCTGTGCCAGTTGATGCCAATTTTCGGTGCGCTGATCTAAATGAATCATTTTGTTGGAGCAAACAATTGACTCATACCTAAGACATTGCTGGCTTTGCAGGAATATAGCTCCGAGGGACCAGCGCGACACGGAAGTGAAATACAAGAAACGGCGAGAAGATCACAGATAGATGATAACTTTATTCTATTAAAATAATTACGTTATCTACCCTCGTCATCATTCCGGTAATGATTTTATTTTAGGTGTGAATTGCCAACAATCCCATTAATTTATCTCCTTTTTCATTTAATTCTGACTTTTACTCTTGCTGCTTGTTTTTTGCAATTTGAGAAATTTAATAATTTTTTAACGCAGTAATTAAATTTCCAAACACAAAGAATAAATAATATAATCAAGCTTTTGTTTGCCAATTCATGTTCAGGGGAAGTTCAATAATCTAGTGCGCGACTTTCACGACATAGTTGTAAGTATCATTCTTTGAACAGGAACAGATTTTAAAATAGAGCTTCGAATAAAGATTTGCATGTCGTGCCGAAGGGTACGACTTAGTTTTCCTTGGGAGCTAGCAGCAGTCGAATGAAAGTAATTTGAATCATACCAAAATCTAAAAAAGAATCCAAACTCATATCTTGACTATCTTGATGATATACTAAGAGGGTTGCTATACGTAGATTTGCTTTCTGTGATACTCAGTATATTTTGATGGTTGGTGAATGGTGCGATTGGGTTTTGTAAGAATTGCGCCTCGAGGACTTTCCAGGGAATACTGAAAACCGTATCAAAACGAAAACTCGTCTCCCCTCTCAAACACTAGCCATTCCCAAATACAAATTGTAACTACGAGTTGAAGAGCACTATGTTCAATCTTCGACGACAATCTACTGCAATTCTCGACAGCATTTATCTCCAACATAGTACGTGAAGTAGGGTCGCAAATGAGATCCTCCGAGACTGTGGAAACCCTCCTTCAATGCCCGCTTCACACCTCACTTACTCTTAATTATAACGCTTATATAGTCAGGCAAACTGCCAAACTCTACATAAGTCTTTTGCTGTACTTGACTTTTCTTTGTCGCTGCACGAGAGTGTTTTCGAATAGTTTTCCATCTTTCATACGAAATTTATTTCCTCATTCCCTCTCCCATCAGTTCACTCCTTAAAAGACCATTTGCAATACTTGTTATACTGGCATTCTCTCTATTCGTACAAAATGTTATATATAACACTGGTTTGGTGTTTGTTCAGTTTGGTTCTTTTCTAGCTGGATGAACCAGCAGAAACAGCCAGAATATGAAAACCCACAGGCTGCCAAAAACTACTACTGCAGATTAATCACGAAAGACACTTTCATTATACAACTTTCGCACCAATTCATTTCAAATAAGTTAAGGGACCGTATATACAAAATACAATCCCCTATATGTTATTCATCAAAATTCATCATGTTTAAACGGCCTTTGATTTGGTTTCTAAAGTCTTTATTGTAGTTTGTTTTAGCATTCGCAAAGCAGCTTAGAGAATAACCTTTTTAACATCCTGTATGGAAACTATTTTCGGATGAGAATGGAATAAATATCTGCAGTTGGAGGCCAAAAACCACTAACGAACGCTAACGACCCCAAAGCCCAGACAAAACGAAAATCGTTCAACTCTAATCTAATTCTCTTAAATTCAGAGTTTAGAGCAGATACTGACTGCATCAGAAACTGAAACCAAACTATTGGTACTTGAGTGGATATTTGTTTGAAACTGTTTAAAGCGCACATATGTCTTTAGAATTGACTCGCAAAACCACGAAATGTTTCAAGCAAATAAATAACTTTTACTTGATGAAATGTTTGTTTATAGAATACGCAGAAAATCACTTCCTGAATTCTAAGAAAACTTATTATCCGCGACGATCAAGTAAAACAACCATTATTAGGTGTATATGCAGGCACATATAACTCACACTAATACCACTCGCGAATAATGGAGCTTGACACACGTCAATACTAGGTCATTATTCCTTTAGAGATTTACTTTTACGCCAATCGCAGCTCTTCGCTACATTCAATAATGATATGTGACACACGGGCTGCATCTAAAACGTCATCTAAGATTATGTGTTGAATTCCATGATTGAATTTTTAAGTTTGAAAGCCAAATTAAATTTTGTCGTCGCAGATAAAGTATAGTATTCAATTCGCGCATATGGCCTATTATATGCTCGGTCGTCTCGCTACGTAAACTTCGCCCTCGCGTATAATAGCCTGCATATGCGCTCATTGAATAATATACTATTAAAGACGTTACTAAAATACCTGACATAAAAAAATCTTTCTATTAATAAGCTATTGATATATTTTGAGCAATTGCATAAGCTGTTGCAACATTTCCATCCGTATAATTATAATTAACTAATCTCATGTCTACTCCTGTTCAGCACTCGTATACACAATTCAGTAACTTGCATGCGGCACTCCACAACTGGCTGGTAGAGTCTTGCCGAGAGCGTCGTATACAAACCGCTTCCAAAGCAAATAAATAGGGGCACTCTAGTTGTACAACCACTAGTCTCGCAGTGTGTGTTTATGTTATTTTGAGGAAATTCATTTCCAAGCTTCGCAATACTTTGCCAACTGCTACTTTTGCTGAGTATTACTGATGTTTAGTGTACAACAGTCTTGCTTGTATAAACACTTGAGCGTGTTTTATGTATACATATGCCGTGAACTTTATCGAGCTTTTCACGTTTAATGCGGTGAGTTAATAATTGTTATCACTCCACAATACTCTTGGAATCTGCTCGTGCACAGTAAATAAACTTAAATTAATATTACTTCGTATATGGAGGTATAATTTGTGGTAGACCAAAAACATGGCGATTTCTAGAAATTTCCAAGCCAAATTTAAATGGGTTACTCCTTGTGTCTTTCTATAGTTCGAGTAAATTTATCAAAACCAGAATGTTTTCCGAAATGACGGTTTGAAGAAAGCCTTGAATTTTATATAATTGTAATCACTCAATGGGTGTTTTAATTAGCTAATATTTTTTTGGTTTACTTGTAATATGCAAAATATAGTTTCGAAAATATACCAATTTTAACAAAATGTATCGATTTCAAAAGATTCTTCCCAACAAATTTCACTACAAAAATTTATATGTTATGAAATCCTTCTTCAAAGCTCTTTCCATCTCGTATTTTTGGTTATCAAGAATTCCTTTGTCGTATACTTGCGAAAACATATCCTATCGTTTTCTTTAATAACAAGTGCGCTGTCTTGAATATTCATTGCTAGTTCTTCTCTCCTAAAATGCTTTTTCGATTGAAATACTTTATCTAGGGGATGTAAATAGAAGTGAGGAAAGATTTTAATTGAAATACCAAACATGGATCCTTTAGAAGCATTAACATTGTTTGTAAACGATGAGAAGGACGAAACTACCAGGTGACAATGCCAATTAATAGATGCGTCTCACAAATAAACTTTAAATTACCTATGCAAAATAATTATTTTCAACTTTTAAAGTTTTCGAGTTAAAGTTTCTTGCTCCACACTCAAAGTTCTACTTAAAAGGTTCTTTATCCTTTTCCTCGACAAACTGATTTGAATAATAAGCAAAGGTGGGTCGGTTCATCCTGCCGCTATTTTGCTAGTGCAAGAAGAGCCCAGTCGAGACCATCCACCATTCAAGAGTTGAACTCTTGAGAACGCCTTTATCAAATCAATCTTTTGGAAGCAACGACGACGGCAGAAGGCCAAAAGTGCTGACTCGGTACGATCGTTTACTCTATGTACGTAGAGTAGGTATGTATGGGGTAGTCCTGGGTATTCAAGTAGCCAAGGGGAAGTTTCCATCAATGAGCCACTGCTGCTTTGTCGCGGCACCCTTATTCAAGAATGCCTTTTCACTATCTCCACCACCTATACAGGGTGTATCACTAAAATGATTTTTGTGCATACAAGAGAAGCTTTTATAGGACGAAATTGGGTTATTCGTAGAAAGAAGCGTTTTGGTAAAATTTTGTTATTACAACACGACCAGGAAGGCTATAAGCAAAATCCGAGAGACGGAAAATCCTTCTCCTTCCTTGTTTCTACAGTTAAAGTGTATAAGTGGATATAATAGGAACACAAGTATAAGCCTCAGCATGGCAGAGCTGTAACGGCCTACCAGGATGGACTATTTCGGTGCTTATCTCTGTTAGAAGTGCACCCGTATAAATATATGGGAAAATATATGCCAGGGGGGCTAAAGTGGTCGATTTTGAGCCGCATTTGCCATGTATCGCTTGCTGTGCATGGGTTTCTTTGACTTCTTTATACCATATACTCGAATTTTATGTCTTCTTTATCCGTTTTAATGGCGGCACTCTCATTTAAATAATAGTCCTTTTTATATTATTTTCATATCTTGCAAGAAATTCATAATAAGGTTATACAATTTACATATTTAGATCGAAAATCATAATCACGGCGATTCCTGTTCCTTACCCCGTGGACGATTCTGAGACAGCAGAGTTTTCCAATGAACCAGTAATTATTAATTTTTGATAAAATAATAGTATATTTCTCGATGAAGCAACGAACGAGCACTAACTGACAAGTGAAACAATATGGCGGGCGATACACATAGAGCTATCGTCGGAATTATTCGGGTTCATTCGAGATTTTAGATGCACTTTAAATGATCTACGAATATTTAATTGCAGTGATTTATGAAAATCCATAACTCACGGTAGTGAGTTATAGGAACTATTAATCACTCAAAAATGCTAATAATGACAATATAACTAAATAGCTCTAGAAAAAATATAATTAATTATCGGGCTTAACTAATCTTTTTCCATTTATA
>JARJEB010016277.1:0-19950 GCA_030264535.1 Liometoxenus newtonarum | reverse complement strand
AGATGAATTGCGCCACTCGCCTGCGGCTCTTGGGCTCAAACATCATCTTCGTACAATTTACATCGTTCCTGATTAAATCAAAATGAATTATTAATTTTCTTGTTAATTTTAAGAAAATTTACTAAAAACTTGTGCTTATATTTTGCTATAAGTAAGTAATAAAAAAAGGAATTTGAAATTCGACAAATAATAGATACAAAAAAAACAATAGAAGTTTCGTTTTGTTGTTTTTTTTTCAAGGACACCCATTTTAATATATATGAGTAACAAATAAAAAATTAATTTATTTGATTGCCTTTGTATTTCAACGCGTGTCATTATGGCATCATCCGTTTTCGTTTTACTAGTTTTCTTCACGTGTTGGTACATAAGTCCAAAAGCTAAATTGTTAGACGGTCACAAATTTCTTCGCAGTTGTCTCGATGAAAATTACAGAGAATACAAATTCCGTCACAATTTGAGATGGCGCTGCTTTACATGAACACAAATTTTTTGTTAAGAGACCAGCTTTAGACTTTTTGAGCGTTAAATCGTTAGCCGCGTCACGTAATGGGACTTTTTTCAATTTTCGAATCTTATTTTCTTTAAAATTATACTATATCTACCTATTTATAACCAGAAAAGTTCGAAAAAAGTTCGAAGAGTGTAAATTAAGCGAACAACTGAAGAAGACTATAAATAAATCTTGGCATTTCTTGAATTGGTGTTCAGGTTCAAGTTCAAGTTCATCTATGATTGATTCAAACTGATTTATTATTCAAACAAAAATAATACTCATAGTAATAAAACTACGTCTTAAAATAAAAATTCGTTGATGTATTCAACCAGTTTTTTTTTGCTTTCATAGGTTAGTGACCTAAATTAGCTGTTTTTGCTAATTTAAAAATTTCTACAAAATTACGTTTCGAATGTTAAAGTTAAAACTAAGATTTCTTTGTTTTATTCGGTTGGTTTTTTAACTTACCTTCTTCTTTCTATCTATACTTGAAGTTTTAAAATGTATGAACTTATGAAGCCAAACAAAAACAAAACACGCGCTAAAGAGAAAATCATATTGTCCTTGTTCATCGACCTGGAAAGTTAAAAGAAAAAAAAAGTAACAATATAAGTTTAAAGTTCTGGTATTTCATGCAACAAGAATCAAAATCTTTAGATTAAAGCTGATAAACACTATACATACCAAGGGCGTGCGTAGGATGGGGTGGGGGTGTTAGACTGTTAGGCTGTTCTAACCCCCGCCAAAATGTTCGCGCAATAAGAATATTATGTTAAATTTCGCGGCATGGAAATGAAAAACAAAATTTTTTTTAAATGAAAAATGAAAAACCATAGTTCAAAAATTGAACACACCCCAGAAAAAATTCTTGCGTACTGTACGACACACGGTGTCTGCCAATTTTTGTTTTTCTACAATTTATTGTTTTTATTATTTAAATAGCGTTCCTCTCGCTATTGAGAATAAGTTGGTAACCGCCTGGATGCATGCAACCAGATGAGCTCACTTGTTTTATGGGTTGACATGAGAATTTTATATATCGTATGCGGAATTTTATTAGTCAGTGCAAGATGCAAGACGAACAGGTTCATCGACGCTTCAGTGCAACGAACCTTTAACAAGTAAATTGCAAAAATTTCTCTAAGAAAAAAAAAGTGATGAGGTTGTAATCGTCCTACGTATTTTATAGCTTCGCACATTTAATGATCTTGAGTGCACTTCGACTTTGCTATATTTACTCTTTCAATGCTGCTGATTTTCTATCTTTATCGTATACATACATATTGATTATTGGTGTGTTTGCAATGCTTCATGTTGCATTTAAAGGGCGTGTAATAAAGGGCCTCTTGATAAATTATTTTAGGTCAGCACACGGGTAGCGCACCTTTACGTTTTGCGCTTTTAATAATTTTAATGGTAACGTAGCATCAACAGTAATATGAAACTGAAACTATGTACTGATATAGAAATATAGTAAACAGGAATAACACACCCTTCACGAGTATAACTTTGCAAGCGAAAATCCCATGGCTGCTAACCCTCTAAACTCAGAACAAGCAGTAAAGTCAAAAAGCGAAGCGTGCAATATCACTTTTACTGATTAATTAAGCAAATAATCAAGCTAATTACATTATTTAAGATTCTACTTAACATAATGATATATGAACAATGTCCTTGTGCGTCTCACTGATATAAATTTGGAATTTTCTTAATTATCATGAGCGGTGCGAATTTAACGCACCGATTTTTTGTTACACTTACAGAAATTATAAAACGAATTTATAAGTTGGTACAAGTACAACTCGAAGAACTTGAATACATCAATCAATTCTTATTTTAGGATTACATATTATAATAGCCGTACCGATATCCTGTTCGCAGCGCCAATTAAGTTATGAGTTTGTTTATTAATTAAAAAAGCCACCCCCGAAATGCCGTAAAATTCAGAAAAACTGAATTTACCTAAAAGAAAAAGTATGACGTTGTTAAATTTTTCTTCACCTGAGCCTCGTCCAAACAAAATTCCTGGCTACGCGTGCTTGAACTGGTTTGATGAAAGGAACTAAAACGTCAACGAATTAAAGCAAAAAGTCATGCGCCACAAGATTATTTGAAGAGTAAAAGAATAAGCAGTAGAAATTAGAAAAAAGTAAAGCATACGAAGGTATAAGGTAATTACTCGTTAATTATGTTCATGGGCGTGCGCAGGAGATTTTATTAGAGTGTGCACAAACTTAAAATGTAACTGATATTCTACTGTTGCGCCATCTACAACATCCTAAGAGGGCAAAGTCAGCTGATTTGCCATTGCGTCAAAATCTTAAAACATTAGGGCGTGCCAGTGTACACCCGGCACACCCTGTGCGCACGCCTATGATTATGTTGAAGTAAGAAGTTGAGACGCATGTATTAAGACATTTCTTTGAATATGGTAATATCCAACGTCATCAAGTTGAAACGTGTTGAGCGAATGCTTTGAATTTTGTTGTGAATAACAAGTTGTGAGTTTGTTGTTACAACAACATTATAAATAAATTCTGATTTCATTAAAGAATAATAAAAACAAGCTTCTTCAAGGTATAGGTAGTGAAGACGCCCACAAGTTTTCTTTATTATATCGTTAAATGTCACAATTATTTTGGATTTTTTTCTAGCGTCTAACAAAATTAATTTGGATACTAATTATTAATCAGTTTACTAAGTTTAATTTACTGAATTTTGATTTATCTCTTATTTTTAATTCAATTTTATTTAAGTCGTTTTTTTTGTCTGGTTCATGAAAACACCGCAATAAAAACAGATCTGCTTTTATGCCAGGAGTTAATAATTTTTAGAATATGAAAAGATACGCAAAATTAAAATAACTTGTCCGTTTGGTTTGGTCAGGAGCGACTGTACAAGTTCGCGGTTGCCGCGAGCAAAGGGGACCCTTGGCTGCAGCCTCTAAATCCGCCTCTGCGTTTGATATCTTGAAATTAGCCAGTTTTTGTTTGAATATTTCTTGTGACTTAATATACTATCAGTTCTAACAAACAATAATAAACTTGTTACATTATTGGTTCGGAATTTCTACGTCATGACCGTGAAAACTAAAAAAAAGATAACAAGAAATTCTTCGAACTTTTCATCATGTTGATGTTTGATCTGATTTTATGATAATATGGACACACTTTATTATTATAAATACAGTTTCAGAATTAAGACGAACAATGTGAATAATAATTACTTGAATAAATATAAAATTGAAGCACTAATTGTGATAATTTCAGTTAAGAAATGCTAACAGATTCTGTTTCTTTCTATTACATTGTAAATTTATAAACTCATTGCATGTTAGTTGCTTGAACTAAATGCTAATTCATCTAAGAAAACAAAACTTGAAAGATCTTCCGACATTCTTATATGAAAATAATTGTTAGATTCGGACGGGTTTATCTTCAATCTTGTAATCTTAAAACTTAAGTGGAGTAAGTTGTAATTATTTTACGAGACCGGTTGACCTTGTTCTGTCTTCAACTATGACTATTATAATTTTTTTTTGATTGAATTTGGATATAAGTTGTAATTATAGATTGTACATTAACAATGTCAATCGCGCCATTTGAAAATGAGAATAAAACTTTAAAATTTCATTTTTAAATTAAATTTAAAAAAAGTTTATGTACACTTACATAATTCGATTACAAATTGTCAATTCTGTACTCGTACTTATTTTTTCTGTGACTTCCGTTAAGAGTTTTGTTCGTATTGAAGAAGAACTTCCTGGTACGTGATTGTAAACTGAAGGAAGTGGACCCAAGCCATTTAACCCTTTTACCATATACATGTGCACACGTAATAATTCAATAAAAGTGTATTTTCTTTGTACAGGAAAGAGTCGCAAAGATGGGAATGAAAAAAATTATTGGCATTGAAGAGATTACCGAAAACAAAGGCAACCTCATATGGCGTGCTGCGTTCGCGGAATTTTTGGGAAACTTAATACTGAATTTATTTGGTTGTGGTTCGATTGTGATCTCGAAGGAACCTCCTACAGTGTTGATTGCTCTAACATTTGGATTTACAATTTATCTAATCGTCCAGGTGAAATTTATTTTCATTTATTCAATTTTATTTTATTACAATTTTACAAATTCAAGTTTTGTCTTAAAATCATTAAATTTAATGAGTATCTACTAATAACACTAATAAGACGTAGGTAGACGTACAGTAAATGTATGTTTGTAAGTACGAAGAATAACGGTTAAAGTTTAGGTTTCCAGTTGTAATTTAGCAACGCAAACTGTAAACAAAAACCGTTAGATTAATGCAGTTTTCTCGTAGGAAAAGAACTGTAATTTTTTACTGAATGCGTGTAATTACTGGTTTTCTATTTCTAGACATTGGGACATGTCAGTGGTGGACATTTTAATCCAGCCATTTCCGCTGGAATGTTCGCTACGGGCAATATGGGTCTTCTCAAGTTGGTGATCTATTTGGTAGCCCAAAGTGTTGGTGCTATTGTAGGCACAGCAATCTTAATGGTATTATAAATTAAACTTGATGCGAATATAAGTTGTATTTTAACTTGAACATCATCAAATTGTATTATTAGGGATTGGCTCCGGATGCATATGAAGGAAATTATGGAAATACTCAAATCGCATCCGGTTTAGATGTCTGGAAAGGCTTCTTCTTCGAATTCATCCTCGGCTTCATTTTGACCTTCGTAGTTTTCGGTTTCTGTGATGCAGATCGACCAGAAACGAACCCAACCGGTTCCCTGTCTGTTGGTTTCGCTGTTGGTATTGGTCACTTAGCATTTATCAATGCAACGGGTTCGAGTATGAATCCGGCTAGGAGTTTAGGATCAGCCGTCATCGCTAACCAATGGACAAATCATTGGGTAAGGGCTAATTACAAAAATAAAACTTGGCGAGTGGCGACATTTAAAGGTTCTTCTATTGATTTTCATTCAGGTTTATTGGGCGGGACCGATTTCAGGTGGCATTGTCGCTGCGTTAACTTATCGCTGGATATTTGCCGCTGCCGATCTTGGGTATCAAGGAGTCCCCACGGAAGAGGTAAGTAAAAATTAATATTCATGATGAAACACTAAATTTCCATAGAGTAACTCATTTTTCCAATTGTTGCTCATTAATTAAATTCTTTTAACAAGCAATCAAAAATTTGGAGCGTTGAAAATGACGCGAATGTAAGACTCACGAAAGCAAAAGAAACTCATTCACAGCATATTTAAGCTTTTCAAAACCACAAAATTACAACAATTACAATTTCGTTTTAATTAAATAGGATGTGTACTTACAGCTGCAACGTTTGGACAAAAAACAAACGGCCTAAAATCTTCTAATTTTTAATATTTTTATACATCAATAATTAATTATTTTAACTTTTAAGTAATTTAGAAATTGTCATATTGTCGTAACTAAAAAAATCATATGACTGATTGAAATTGTTCACATCATCATAATTTAATTATAAGCTTCCAATATTCTAAATACATTAATTTATAAGTATATAAATTGTTAATTGTCACTTTATATAAGCAGTAGTTTTAATGTTTGAAGAGAACCAAACGATAAGTGCAAATACTTTGAATTCTTGCAATATATTTATTATAAATGTGGATAAAAAATTGGATAAAGCTTTGAAGTGTGTTCAGAAAAAAATAAATGTATAGGTACCATTTTTTTTAAATATCAATTATTAATTTACAAAACATTTCCCTGAACTGAAATCCTTATTTCCTCATTTAAATCGAGAAACAAATAAATTTTATGCGCACATAACTCTTGGAAATTGAAGATGTTGAAGGACATACTTAAACATTATACTGTGCGTTTATTTTACCATCGAACATAGTATCGGGAGAGAGTGGGGATGTAGTACGGACGACGACACACCACGATACGATGACAAGTCAGTGCATCAGTGTAAGTGCTATTTTGACCGTCTTGAATCGAAATTCGAGTTGTGTGAGCTATTTGAAAGACCTAAGCCTTCACAAAGAAGTTGTGTACATGATTGATTAATTTGTGAACAATCAATTCAAATATTACAACGGAGAAAACTGACAAGTGACAGTAATGACTGTCATGTGTTTGAATCATTTATTCGACGGTAAAATAAACGCACGGTATTAAATTTAATGCTTCTTTACTTACGATAAAACGTATTTACAACTTATTTACAATCTTTGTTTTTACTTTAGAAATAATGGTGGACAAATAATTTGCTAAAAAGAAACAACAATCATTGACAAATTGGAAGTTATTGTCTATTGAGCGTCAGTCAATTGTACATGCAACAACCAGGCATTCTAATATGACGTCACAAACGTCAAAATTTTGCTCATGGAGGAAAAATATTGGGTTGGCGCTGCTGAGGTTTGCGGTTGCGGTACGCCAATATGACATTGCGGCGAATGCGTTACATAACCACAATAATGTTTTCATCCATGAGCTATGCCTAACACCATTTTTGTAGATACCACTTAACACTTTTTATAAATCTATATAAATAAAATTAAAATATGAATTGCAGCCTTTTTGTTACAGTGTTTTTATTCATAATACGTTGTTAATTATAGTTTTATTTTGTATAAACAAATTCACACTTCACACATTTTTGTAAATCTTGTTTTTGTACTGTTTGGACATTGTTCAGTCAATTTTCGGATTGTTTTGTTCATTCATATTTGTATAATCAACACTTGTATCTGATTTAAGTAAATGTTCGATATTTGTCAACTCGTTCACAACCTTTTTAAATTTATCACACTCAGCCGCCATTGGCGTAGTTCTAGGCACTTCGTAACCGTCGTTTTCCACTGATGGACATGTACAGTCACTGTCATTTAAAATATCTAAGTATGTATGCATATTAGTAACTGATTGTGTATTAGTATTTGGCAAAAATGGCATTTGTTCCCTGCTTGTTTCTTCTTCACTCCCACTTTTCCAGGAGCTTCCTGTAATTTTTTAAATTACGATTACCATCACAACAAACTGGTTGAATCATGAATCATGCAAATTAATGATCAATCAGACTTTAATCGGTAAATTAAATTTCTCACGATGCCTTATTTGCATGCATACCTGAATGATTATGATTTTCATCTTGAAAATATGCACGATTAGAGATGCCATCCATGTCTGGAAATGCCATAGCATAATGTTAGTCAAGCAAGAAGTCATGCTACGCCCAATGAGATGCAAATTAAATCCGTAGTTTGTAAAATTGTACAAAATAAACATTTACGAAAACTTACTTGCCGGTACTGAACTAACGTATTGGCCCACATGTGCTCCAGTCATTGGACTTCCCATTATCTTCAAATGTAGTCTTTCTAATGTGTCTAAACAATACTTGAATGTAGGTCGCCTCTCCGCTTCAGTTTCCCAACATTTCAACATAAGATTATGAAGCACTTCAGGGCAATTACTCGGTTGCCCAAGTCTTCCGCCGCGTCGTACATAATGAAGAACTTCTAAATTGTTGCGTGCTGGATACGGCTGCTGGCCTAGAGTCATAATTTCCCAAAGAAGAACACCGAACGCCCAAACATCGCTCTGACATGTAAACACTCCGTCCACTAACGATTCAGGAGCCATCCATCTCACTGGCAACAAGCCTTCACCTTCTTTTCGATAATAATCGTTCTTGTAAATGTCTCGCGCTAGCCCAAAGTCACCGATCTTCACTATTCTAGCTGATGGATCAGTGGAAGATACTAAACAATTACGACATGCCAAGTCTCGATGCACAAAGTGCATTTCTTCCAGGTACCGGCAGCCTTTTGAGACGTCAACGCACATTTTGAGAAGGTCGAGTAAATTAAGATTACCGATATTTGACTAGAACAAAAAAAAAACCGTAACTTAAAATTATTCAGTTTCTGGAAAGTGAAAGTCAAACAATTTTGCCTACCTCTGGTTTTCTTGATGATCTCAAGTAAGTTAACAGATCACCGCCTTCCATCAACTCCATGATAATGTAGTGTGGGTCGTTGTCTAAAATAACACCAAGTAATTCCAAAATGTGCTCGTGTTTGAAATGACTCATTAGTTGAGCTTCTTGAAGAAATTCCGATTTTTCCACATCAGAAGCACCTTTTCGTAAAGTTTTCACAGCTACTTTTGTTTCATCTTCCGAGCCTCCAAGGCCTTTAGCTTTTCCTTCGAAAACTTCACCAAACGCACCACTACCCAAAAACTTCACCAAAGTAATTTTGTCGCGACCGATATGAGGAAGCATTGATATATCATCCGGAATTTGATTGGTGTTGTATAAAATATTTGTATTATGCAAAAAGTTTCCTCTTCGCGGGAGTTCCCTCAAAGTGGCTAGCTCAACATCTGGCCGTCTTAATGGCATCTTCATACCTTCCTTCTTCGATTTTTTACATATCAAAGTGCAACATTTACAAAAAATAATCAAAGCAAGAATGATTCCTAAAGATATAGATATTGGAATAATCAAATAGACGAGATCTTGCTTCCTTGCAATTTGTGCTGCTGCAGATAAATCAAACTGCAAGCTTTCTTCACTATAATCACTCCAACCGTAAGAGTTCTCTGCAGATACCCGAAATGAGTATCTGTAATCGTTGGATAAGTCACTCAACATCCAAAAAGTATCCGTACCATTAAAAATTGACTCCCAAAAGATTTCTTCTTCTTCGATATAAGGAGCTGTGGAGAACCACGCGGTGCGGTTAGCGTTTCGTTTTGCGCGGTATATTGGAGTTTTTAATGTTTCCAAATTATACATGATGATCGGAGCGCCATTATCCTTTGATGGTGTCCACCATACTTTATAAACATCATTCTTCACGGGTTCTATTAGCGGAATTCCTGGAGCTGATGGTCTGTCTCCTAAAGTTTCAAAAGTGAACCGAGAATCTTTAGGCCAGATATAATTCTCCGTATCTAGTGGATACTTCAGACTCAATCTGAACTTATAGGGCGTTTTTGGTTTCAACTGTCTCAGAGTAACAGAAGCAATATCCGCAATCACTTTTGTATCATTGATACTGATCCATTCCGAATTTGTCAGCAGGGTATATTGAATTTGATATTCCTCAACGAATCTTGAGATGTTCCATTGAATATTTAATTCTGTTGCTGAAGTTTGAACAAGTTTAATATCATCTGGTTCAGGGAACGTTGTAACAGTCACATGAGCACTATCACTGGATGTCTCATTTGTTTGACTGTAAGCACGTATCCAAATTGAGTAAGTTTCGTTTGGCGATACATTCTGCAATTTGGCATTCAAGACGGAGCGATATAAATGGTTCATAACAGTTTGTTCGCCTTTATGTCGTACGCCAGTAATGACGCCTTCAGTCTGCCAATGAACTTCGTAATAAACGTAGTCACCATTTAACGATTCCGGTGGTTCCCACATAACGTTCAACAAAGTTGGATTTAAAACGTCAACACGTACATCTCTTGGCGGTGTCGGTGCACCTGCGTCTGTTTGAAATATTACACCGGGTCCAATAATAACTGGGTCTTGATCATGTTCGGTGAAGAAATTCGTTAACGCTACCGAAAACACGTACTTGGTGTACGGTCGCAAGTTGATTATCTCGGTAACACTGTCAAAGGTTGTTTTTTGTGTGCAAGATGCATCGCAAGCCAGCTCTCCAGACGTAATATTGTACGGCATGTAATATATAATATATTGTATGGTTGCTAATGTTGTGTTACATGGTGATCTGTAATCGGGCATCTTTAAAGTTAACGTATTCGAACTTCGACCGACCATTGACACAGTCATATTTAAATTATGCGACTTCGTGGGCTTCAGGCATTCAATAGAAGGATACGGTTGACTGTTGGAACCATAAATCATAATATCATTACCGATTGTATTATCCGTATAAATATTTCCATGCAAATCTAACATTAACAGTTTTTTGTCGAACCAGAAAACATTATTGAAGTTGCTTGTTATGGCTGTAATGTTTGAAGTCACTTTATCGGTTAATATTTTGCAGTTACAACCATCTTCCGTTGAGACTATACTATCCATTGAAACGTACAGCAAACGAATTTTATATTTCAGTGAATTGTCAACTGTAAAAGTGGGATTTGTAACATTAGGACAGTCACAACGCTTCTTGGAAACATCCAAATATCTTCGGGAATTTTTACCATCTACCGTTGAACGCATAATGTTGCCTTCAGATTTATTCTTTTTCCATTGGAACCAATACAGGGACCTTAAATTTGAATTAATTACTTCTCGTAAATTTAATATTATTACAAAAATCTTACTTTTCAAAAGGGGATACTTCAATTTTTGCTATCAAATCACCTTGAACTTCAGCAATCTTAATATTTTTAACAATGCCTCGATCATATAAGTTCAAATCCAACTTGAAAATAGTGCTAACGCCCTTTTGATGCACCAAATAGTAAATGCTCCTTTCCAACCAATCAACTGTCAAATGAACTAAGTTTCCGGAAATTTCGACCATACGGCTAAAGTTCAACATTGCAAGTTCATTGATATCGTTTATCCAAAATATCTTCTGTTCAGCGTATACATAACCGATCTGCATTGGTGTCCTGCTACCTTGTATCAAAGTGCTATTTGTAAATGTGTCCATATCCTTCAAATAAATTGTATTCGACGCAGCTACTAATAACACTGGAATTGGTTTCTCGATGGATGTATCAACAACGATGCTCTCGCTATAGTTGCCAGCTCCGATCTCTGTCAGTGCGCAAACTTGAAATGTATAATTACACATGATCAAGTCCTCAAGAACCAGTTCTTTAACTGAAGCTGCTACAGTCAGGTTGTCGGAATTTGCGGTTTGACTTTCATTGCTCTCAACGTTCTCACTGCACCACCACATGATGTGGTAGCCTTTCACCACACCATTTGTGATTTCCGGCGGGTCCCAACGATACGTTACATTCATTTTATTGATATCTGGTGGATAATTTTGATGGGTAACGAAAGTACGAGGATTTCTTGGTGCCAACGGTACCGACGGCGGAGAATGCAACTTGACTTTGGTATAGATTGATGCGCCCCAATAAGTATAAGCTCTAATTGAGATGTGTAATTTTGTGTAGGGGGTTATTGTGTGCCAATATTTAATTGCTGGCTTTGTTGTTTTCTTCTGTAAAATTAATAAGGGGTCATAAAGTATAAAACAGTTAAATTTTTCACTCACAGTTGAATCATTCCTGGAAGCAGTGTCAACTTTAATTTCGTAAAAAACCGTTCCGTAGTTTACGTTGCTAACTTCATTCCATTTTATATTAAACGACTCCCAAGTACCAACTATCCTTACAGAAGCAGGATCAATAGCTGCTGGTATTACAACGAGTTCGTCGCCGGGACTCATGCGTTTTGTTTTGTCTAAAACGCCAAAGCCTTAATTTAGCAACAATTATTGAAACTTGAAACAAATCACTTAATGATAATTAATAAATAATTACTCACTTGGTTGTACATGTAAAGCACTGTCAACAACATAAACAGTGTTTAAATTCAATAAGTTCTTGCCACTGATGCAGGCTGTATTCCTTCCTTCCAAATCACTGATCATAGCGCTCTTGTCATCTTGCAGCCAAATCAAACGACTATTGAAATAACATAACGGCCCTGTTAAATTAGACACCCGAAGCTTATACTCAGTCACATTTCTTAAAGGATTATTGACAGTTCCTGCCATAGGGGCCCTAAATAAATCCGAATGATCTGAACCACGCACAATCCAATAAATGTACTCGTGGTCCATGTCCAATGTTAACCCCATTACATGTAATCCGGAAAACATTTGCGATTCATGATACTTGAAATGCTTCTCTCCATTTAAACGGGAACACTCGAGTGTATGACCTGTGGACCAATATAAATACCCGTTGATTGAATCAACATGAAGTTCTTTTGCCAATGTATTTATCTTTATGTGTTCTTTCTGGGTTCCGTTCAAATTGGCTCGGATTATCTGCAGAATACACAACAATTTTAAAATTAATTGATAAAAATCGCAACAACGATTTTTTGGCTTTATATACTTAGACCAAGGGCGCCGACTACCGGGGGGGGGGGGCGAGCGGCTCCGGCCCCCCTGAGCGCCAATATAGCGGGGCCGGGCCCCCCTGAGAAATCTCCAATTCGCCAAGTGCGAAAAAACCATTTTGCAATTAATCCCAAATGAGCAGTAAATTTGAATGTTAACCGTGATTGGTGGGCCCAAATGTATAGTGGGTACCAAATGTATGAGATACATGTTATTAAACAAATGTATTAACTTTGGTTTTATTTTTTAAATTCGTATTATTATTTTTCTTATTCTGGCCCCGGCCCCCCTGAGAAAATCATAAAGTCTGCGCCTATGACTTAGACTATAGTATTATTTCACAGGGCTCGAACCCGCAACATTCAAGGGCCAGCTCTTCCGATTGAGCTATGAAGGAAACATGTCCGTTGAATGCGTTAACCTTTCTTAATGCAGTCGACGGACATGTCACTTTCGTAGCTCAATCGGCAGAGCTGCCCTAGATAAGCTGTTCGAGTCCCGTCGGAGGAGTTAACTTCTACTGTGAAATCCAAAAAATCATTGGTAAAATAACAGAATTGTTGCAATCGACGTAAAAAATAAGAATCGGGCCGGTAACTTACCATTTGTTGTTTTGGATTGCACCAATATAGCTTCTTCCCCACCCAATCCACGGTAACGCTTCTGACAGAATCCACATCACTTAACGTACCATTCTCTTGACTTGATGTATTATACCAAAACAGTTGCGAAGTATTTGTAACCAAATAAAGTTGATCTTCGTACCACGCAATGTCAGTAAAGTTTGATCCAATGTTTGAGTTGCTATGGATGATTGTCTGAACATTTTCCCCTGTGACATCTGATTTTAACAAGCCTTCAATACCGGACCATAAAATGGCTGCCGTTGAATTATCCACATTCGCTTTCAATGTGCGTCCGATGAATTCGGTTGACCATGGACCTTTTCCTGATATTGTATAAGCTAGCGTTTTAATTACATACTCGGTGTCTTCATTGAGCCCGTAAATTGTATGCGTTGTCGTGTTAATATCTCTCACGTAACAAGTATTATAAGTTGTCATGTCTTTGATGGAAATATCATAGGACCAGTTTCTCCATGCTCCTTTTCCTTGCCACCCTAAAGTGTGTGGCAACTGCCACGATATTCTAGCACTCGTCGTACCAAAAATAGCTTCCACACCTATAGGTGGATTTAACGGTATTGGCGTTGACTGAGAACTGGTTAAGTTAACCAGAACTTGAGTATACGTATTTGATAATGATAAAGGGTATGAGTTATGGAAATAGAAATTATTATCAGAATGAATTTCTTCGAAATACACTTCGACTCCGTTGGTCCAATAAAGTAAATCATTTGCTGCAGTTAGCGAAAGAACTTTATCAAATCTTGGATTTGTAGTTTTCAGTCTAATATTGGCGATTTCTTTACCGTCAAACGACACGGAGTTTACCGTGTTTTTATTCTGATAGGCGACAAGTAATTTGAAGTCTTTGTGGTCAACAGTGAACGCGCCAAGGTTTTTCTCATTCTTTATGATTTTATATGGCTTCACTTCATGTTTGATTCCATTGCTCACATCGGCTAAATCAAGTCGATTGATTTCATTCCCAGTGCCCCAAAATAAATATCCATTGTAAGGATCGACTTCGAAATGACGAGGTTTTTGTAGTAAGGCTGCAATGGCAATGGTCAGTTCACCACCGGTCAGGTTACAACGAGCAATTTGCCACGCTCGCTTGCCATCCAGTCTGGATATTTCACCGAGAATATATAAATGTTCATTCAGCCAATCCATTGACAAATCTAACGGATAGAAATCCATTTGTGTCGCTGAGAGTATTTTCGTATTGCTCGTATGATTCGTATACTTGTACAAGGGCATGCGGTATATGTTTCTTTCCGAATCGGAGACGAAGAGTAACTTTTTACTGACATGAATGGCCACACCTAAACATTCATTAGTTAGTTCATTTACTTTTTACGCTAAGCTAAGTTAAAGTTATTTTTATATACCCATAATGAATGCGTTTGTATTGTAAAGTATTACAGGTTCATCTACCATGTCAGTGCCTTGCTCGATGACTACATGGTTTGCACCTAATATTAATATTGGTTTCTCGGAGTGTTTAACTAAACAAAAATTATGCAATTATTACTTTTTGAAATATTCGTGTAAAGTTAAGGTACCTTTTGGTGCAGTTGGTGTTGCAACTGTTACGATTGCAGGAGGTCCCGGTCCTATTCCATTACGCATACTAATCGAAACAGTGTAGTTACTATTTGGATTTAAATTTTTACACATAAAAAATTTCGTCTCTGCTGGTAAATCCTAATAAGTACACGAAACAAACAAGAAGAATTATAAACAAAATAAAATAAACATTTTAAAAGAAGTTCTAATTCCATTTAAAGAAGAAAAAAAGCAGAAACACATGCAGAAGTTTGTTAGTAAAACGTAGAAAGTTAAGAAACAAACAACTTTAGCCAACTAAAACTAAAGGGGTAAAAAAGGAGCAATAGATATAAGAAAATAGATTTACAAAAGGCACACCTTGAGTGCCGAATATCCATTGGGTTGATTATCTGTAATTCTGAGCACATAGGAAAGGAGAGGCCCGTGCGGAAAAGGACCAGGTTCCCATGAAACTGTAATCCTTGTCGAATCAACTGGTACTGCACGTACTTTACTTGGCGGCGATGCAGGCACACCAGCCGCCAACGTGCTGATCACAACACTCGGAGGCGAGACTATCGGCTCGGTCCGCTCAGTCAATATCAAAACGACCCTAAACTAAAATTAAACATTACGCACGTTAGACGTTACTCTAAGTGTAACTTTTAACAATTTACTTACTCTATATTTAGTATACGGTTCTAAATTATCAACAAATACTGTATCTTGTGAACCCCAACTTTGATTGCGGCAATACTGCCAGGCATCTTCACGTTCCTTGTATTGTAGGAAATACTTTAAGCCGGCATCGTTTGCGAGAGGAAAGTTCCATTCTAAACGTAATGATGTTGCTGTCAAACTATCTGCAACTAATGCAGGAGCCGGTAGATCACCTAAACGTGATTGTAATGTCGAGCCATATAAAGATATTGCATCGTTACATCCAATGATGCAGTACAAAGTCTTCGGGACGATTGTCATGGTGACATTCTGTATAAGATAAGAATTTAACGATTAAAAGTTTTTCTGTATGAAAAAATAAACTCTCCATAGAATAAATGCTTTGGATCCATATAATAAATGTTATCATTGACCAATGACTTATTAACTCTTCATTAGATTAAAAGTCACATAAATTGATTTGAAAATAAAATCGAGTAATTGAATATTTTTGTTTCTAAATCTTGTTTAAAAAAATTTTTACTTACGCATGCTTTCTCACATGAAGTCACCACCGCTATTTTCCATAATTTACATCCCTCCACACACTGAAACAATACAAATAATTAGTCACAGGACAGGAAATTCTAATTGTCAGTTTTGTGGTACAGGTCCAAACTTAAAAATTCATTAAACAAACAAGAAGGGCTCAAAAATAAATATTGAACCAGCATTTTAAACAACCTGCGCTTAATTTTTGAATATTTTAAGTGCTTTGAACCATTTCATAATAAAAATTAAGAATATTAAGAAAGTGATGATAATTCTTAAATTAAAAATGTTTATATCTCGATGTCCCTGTCATAATATCTAGTCATTTAATAATAGATATTATATTAATTATAATAAATTAAATAATTGAAAATATTATTTAAATGCATTTATAAATAGAGAGCATCGAGGCCGTGTCGTGGGAATAAATGGTCTGTCATATAAGTATCAACGTCCGATGACGATGGACTCTTTGTTTTGCCTTTTGCGAAGCCGTACGCACAACAATTGTAACTTCCTGCATCCGACGGGTAGTACAACAACAAACTTGTTTTGTTGTTCTGTTTTCATTAACTAAGTCGAAAACGACATGCTGATGCCATGTTAATGCATATGTAACAACTCACGTTACTTTCTTGTTCGTATTCATTAAGTTATTATCATATTTGTTATAGAAATGTTACCATAAACCATTGACAATCCTTTTGTTGGTTTAAAACATTCTTTTAGTCTTTCACCTTTGCTATTTGAAAATTACCTATCCAAAATCAATATTTACATATTGACATATGCTTTGTGTCATGTAATGGTTTAGTTTCGACGATTTTCTGGTTGTATCGGACATTTTTTTAAACACTAGTGTTCTTTACTCTTTTGAAGTTTAAAGGCTTGTGCACAACTGACGCAAAGAGGTATTCACAATAAAACGTTAAAAGCGGTAAAAAATTTGAGTTGCTTAAACTATAAAAAAATTTATGATTGTTTTTAAATAATAAGCTCTTCGGCCAAAATTTTAATCGGTTTAAAACAGATCCATACAATTAAATTCATAAACATAACCTTATTGTAATACGAAAGTGAACGCCAAACCAAACTTAAAATTTGGCCAACTTTGGCGTTAACGATCGCGTCCTTATCGACAGTTGTGCACAAGCACTAACACACATTCATCCCGTAGTAATTTTCTTATCAGTAAATGCGCCAAATTATGGAACAACCAAATTTTAATAAGTTTTGCAAACGTTGCCATTATTTTATTTATTTAAATCAATTCGTGTCAGAAATCTGAAATTTCAGAAAACTTTATTAAAAATACTAATTAATATATACAAAATTATCATATGGAAAATAAATCGGTGAGTTAAAATCGCACCATAACTCGTCGATCGTAGAAATAATTCTGATCGGAAATTGGATATTTGTACTTTCCGATCTACGATTTCTACGATTGTTGGAAACTTGTGTGGTGCGAATCTAACGCACCAATTTCTTTTGCGATCGACAATTTCTTCGAAATCAAAGTTTATATGCTCCGAAAGTTGTGTGATGGGAATTTAACGTACTGATTTATTATTTTCAAATGTTTTGGTTTATTTAAGTTTAAAATTAAATCGGACTTCATGGTTTGATTTTCAAGATGTCGCTATTATCTCAGATCAGATTTTTTCTTTAACTTGATAACACATGTAAAATCAACAATAACGGAACGAACAGTGTATTTATCTTCTTGGAACTGTGGTTTCGGTTTTGTTTTTATCGGGTTTGTGTATTTTTTTGATTCATTTTCTGTTTATTTCTGTTATTGTTTTAGTATGTGTCGAATGTCGGTTTACACTTCTTAATGCAACGAAACGTGTTTTGTGTTAATTAATTGTATCAACTAATTTTAATATTAAATATTCATATAGTTCTGGCAAGGAAGAAATAATGGACGTAGAAAGAGAAAATAAAGAAAAAATGAATCTCATACATGAAGATGAAATGAATAGACTGAAATTAGAACTAAGTGAAGTTAAACAAGAAAATAGTACACTCAAGTTGGAATCACGGAAGAAAGAAGAAGAGTATTTAAAAGCGAAAATGGACAACATTCACTTCATTGATTTGTTGGCGACGAGTAATCAATTGTTTAGGAAAAGGCAGGAACGATATGAAACATTGCTGGATTATGCTAATTCGCAACTGCAACTGTAAGTTATTTTGTGTTTAATACTTTAATATAAAAAATAAACAAAAAAATATGACCGTCTTGGTAGCTCAACCGGTTAACACCTTTGTTGTTGATCGGGGGGTCGTGGGTTCAAATCCCAGAGCCGGAGACAATTGTGTCGACTGTGTTCAATAGATGTGTATACTGTCAATGTTACATGTCATCGAAAACAGTCGTCTTTCCAAAAGTAGTCTGGAGTGAGAAGTGTTGTCGGCGATATGGTAACCCGTAGACGGGCCCTATCACGAATGCGATGAATTGTAGTAACATGGAAAGGCAAAAACACATGAAGTCTCACCCACCCGAAAACGTCTCACACTCGAAAGGGTAGAGTAGGCGAAGGATATACATACATATAAAAAATATTTACTTATATTCATGTTTTGTAAGATCATTAGGAACTATAAAGATATTTAAGCGATTAAAGAGGAATAACAGGATAAATTATCTTTGGATATTTATCATAGCTCGTTGCAAGAAGCGCTTGACCAAAAAATGGAAGAATGTGCATCGCTGAATGTGTACAGGCTCTGAACTGTCGAAGAAACGGCAGGCACGGATCTTATTCTAAAATATTTTAAAGTTTGCAAAAGTTTTATGAACTAAGCTATTCTACTCTTAATGTACCTATCTACTATGTAAAAACTCTGGAATTATTAATGTCGAATTTGTTAACAATCATTTTTAACAAAATTATATTATTATACTAAAAGTCATTTGTAAACTAGCTATAGATCAATGTTATGTGGATTGATGAATTATGGTCAAAGGTATGAAGGTTTTGCTATTTAAAAAGTTGTGCGGTCCGTATCCGTACCGATTTATTTTATAGGTAAAATTAATTTCAAAAATTGTTGTCAATTTCCAGTGTCAGCATGTTGGGGAGTCGCCCTAGCAGCATTGTTCTATTCCATTCTTACATTGGCATGGAGATTGTTATGCGATTGTTGAAATGGTAGCACATATCTTCCAAACCATTAGCCCAAGAAAAATTGTTATTGGCAAATCTTGCAAAGCAATTGAAAACTATTTCTGAGATTATATAGATTCTTTTATGCTATGCCTACAATCAAATTTTAGCCTCCAAGTCTTCTTTAGCAGACGATTTTACTTATTTTTTACTCCAGGTTCAAGTTAGAGGGACAGATGCCCAGATACCAAATTTCATCCCCATACGATACTTGGTTTGCCCGCAGTTTTGTTCACACACAGACATCACACCAAAGATTCGTGGAGATCCGTTGAAAACCCGAGTTCGACTCGATTCGAAAAAAATAAGTACATTTTTCTTGCCATTATCTCAACATGTAATAATGTTGATTTGGATAGTTGTTGACAAATCAATTTACCATTAGAGTGATATGTTTGAGTTATAGTTTATTTGGAGTTGTTTGTTGCTAATTACAAATATTGTTTTTCATATAATCACACACACGTAAACAAATTACAATATGATTTATGGACCATAGTTTGCAATAAAACGAGAGAAACTATAATTTAATCTTAATTGATATTATATGTATAAATTAATGACTTTTTATTATTATTATTTTTTTTATATTATTCATAGTTCAGCGTTCAGAGTGCAGTAACGTCGTTTAAGGTTTAAAATCTACAATATTTAGGTATAGAGAATATTCTTTTATCGAGTGCCCATAGAGATTCCACTACGCAAGAAAACATTGAATTAACGTTACATGGATGTCAATTTGTGACTTGTGATGTTAGGATTATTGTTGATATAACATGTCTGTAACATAGCGGGGACTGCTTATGTCCGCCATATTCACATGGAAAATTGGAT
>JARJEB010016276.1:0-15346 GCA_030264535.1 Liometoxenus newtonarum | reverse complement strand
TCTATTTTGCGATAGTTTTAACTGTAAATAAAATAAAAAAGGACAAAGCAAATAAAAAATACATTTCTAAAGTGTATGGTAGGCAACCCAAATTGCGTTGCTCAAAATGGTCGACGTTTGAACGTGACAGTAGCAGTGTTTAAAAATAATGAATAACGAGAAATCAGTGAATTTAATAACATTTATAATGGAGAATGATTTAAGTCTACCCCCGATATTCGTGAAGCGGCAGCAAACAGTATAAATAAAATACTACCAGAAAAATCAAGCATATTTGCAAGAATTGCATATTTGCATATTTAAAAGAATATGAAATTTTTCAAACGATGATCGACGATTACATTTTCCTAGTAGAATTCGATGCGCAATGCGCATGCGTCAATTTTACTGTATGCAACTAGTTGCTTAGGGGAACATTATAGAACCGCACCATGGAATGCTTTAATTTCATACATTAATTAACTACATTGGGTATTCTAATTGGTATATTATGGACGCAAAAATTAAAATAGATAAAAGCTATCTTAATTTACTTAACTTATTAAAATTTAGTGGCATAGGACAAAAATTTTCATTTTAAATTGCTTAAATTGAGGATAAAGCAAACTTTTGACTTTACGTATAACAAGTTTGGATTTTTCAAGTGTTTCGTGTGACCGTGATGAGAATCGAGAATGATACATATGATATGAGCAAGTTAATTTAAGTTTATAATATCAATGCCAAAATATAAATTGGGTGTATTTGAACAAGTAGAGTTGAACTAATTATGCGAGTTTAAAATAACAGAACGATAAATTTAATGCGGCATTGCCGTTTTATATAAATAGACATACGAATACATATTCCTATAGCTACGAATACAGGCTGAGTAAGCATATCATACTGGAATAATTTCAAGGAAGAGTACTCCTGTTTTAATGGGTACATTTTCATAGTTATTGCCTCTAAAATTGTTAGTGTCTGTGTTTGTTTATTTTGATGAAAATATTTAAACATATTTGAATGAAATTGGCTCTCATCGCGCACGAAAATAAAGGAAAAAGTCGTATCACTGAAAAAAATGGCGGTAATTTAACATACAAAATATATTTAGTATTTCAACATAGTACTTCTGATTTTATGCAATAATACAATATATAATTTACAATCCATTTCTAATTTTTCTGTGTGAAATCGCATATCTTTTGTAAGTTTACAATTTACAATGTAAAATTACCATTTCTGGGTAAAAATTATACATACATTTTTACATATAGATATGTAATGTAATTTATTAGTTTACATATGATGATGTAAATTTACATTAATTATCGTTGGCAACAAATTAGGTACAAATTTTAATTTTCTTATAACATTTTTTTAATTTGATGCACGAAAATAAAGGGAAAAGTCGTATCACTGAAAAAAATGGCGGTAATTTAACATACAAAATATATTGAGTATTTCAACATAGTACTTCTGATTTTATGCAATAATACAATATAAATTTACAATCCATTTCTAATTTTACTGTGTGACTTCGCATATCTTTTGTAAGTTTACAATTTACAATGTAAAATTACCATTTCTGGGTAAAAATTATACATACATTTTTACATATAGATATGTAATGTAATTTATTAGTTTATATATGATGATGTAAATTTACATTAATTATCGTTGGCAACAAATTAGGTACAAATTTTAATTTTCTTATAACATTTTTTAATTTGATGCTTTCTTTGAACAGAATAAGCTATGATATCAAATAATGAAACCGCAAAGAAAAAAAAATGATTTCTAGTATAAATGAAGCCGGGTACCAATGTTGCGTGTTTAGTTGCATAAGATCATAGGAAAAGAGATTCGTGTGTGCAGCATTAGCATAATTGTTCAATTAAGTAATTAGTTACATGTGTCTCTTGATACCGACCGACTTAATCTCGAATAGAGTCTGGTAATCTTTTCCTTAATCCTCGACTAGAACATTCATTCAGCCGTTACCGGGTTACACTCCTGCTGCTTTTGCCACCGCTATACGTCCCTATACCAAACGGCGAAACGCCAAACGACGAGCATGAAGCGACGAGTAAAGCAAGTTGAATTTTCAAAATGAAATATATCGCTGAGTTACATTTTGAACACGACCGTCGTCGTCGACGGTTATTATTTGCATTCAGGGAATCTGCAATGTGCATCCCTAGCACCCGTGTAGTCCAAAATACAAACACAATATACGCATTCGAATTCTCTAATTTCATGGAGTGGATTGTAAAACGTGTAATTTCAGAGAGACATCTTTGTAATATTACATTATTATGAGATTATCTCCAAATGCAACATATTGGACTGAGTTACTAGCAAATGAGAACCAAAGCATTCAAATTTTGCTTATCGGTAAATGCAAAAGTAAGTTTTAAAGAGCGAACTACGCAAGATCTATGTTAAAATTCGTACCCGACACTAGCGCTGAGGAGTAAAACCATGATGGCTATCAATGTTGTCGCATAAAAAACCTGATGGACCAATCAGAGTGCTTAGAGGCTTGCATCGCAACATAGTTTAATAAATATGAGGAAAGATGTCAGCACAGTGTTTGTTTTGGTACGAATTTTAACACAAACTTTGCGTGTCTTGTTCCATTCCTTCAATTAACCCTGTAATTCTAATTCAAAGTCTCCAAGGTTGTTGGTGTATAAAAACGTGTTAGTTAATGTCTTGATTTGTTTTGTAATTTTAACTTGACGTATAAAATTACGCTCATAAAATATGGTAAATAATCATCAAAGCACCTTTTGCATATATTTAGATGTTTATATTAGGTCTGCTTTGGTATTCTAAAAAAAAATTAAGTAAGGATAATAGTCAATTAACATACTAACGTGAAAGAAACAAAGAAGTCGTAAAACCGCTTCCTTAATTTTTTTATGCCAACATAAAACATAAGAAGCAACACAAAAAAAATAAGGAAGCCTTTCTTGCACGTACGCATTTAGGAAAAAAAGTGAAAACAATTAATTACTCTCCGAAGACTTACACCTAAATGTTCGGTTCGCTTGTAGACCTGCACCCCTGTTTTTTTTTTTTGGTGTTTTATATGTTTATACCAACGAAAACCAAACCTAAAACCTAAAAGTAAAAGCTCAAACTCATCTTTCCTCTTTTATTTTGTTGGCTCGTATTACATTACGCATTACCGAGAAGTACCAAAGAAAATCGAACAAAATAGAAGAGGAAGAGAAGTGAAGAGAGAGGAAGTGAAAATATCGCCGGGCCGGCAACTCGTTCAACAGCATGCTTCGCCACCGCCGCTCGCGTTATTTGTCAGTGTGATTTATACTCATGCAATGATTTCGCTGAATTGTATTATTCTTTTGTAAGCATATCTTCAATCTGTACTTGCTGTGAAGGTGAAGAATAAGGCGAGGAGAAGTAAGGTGTTTTTTTTTGGCGCTTTTTATTGAGCTTTCCATTCCATCAAGTCGCAACACCTCACATTTGAATTGCCCGGCGCTTCCACATTAAAATCGACCAATACGGCAATACTTGCTTATGTTTCAACATTTCGGCAAGGCAAACATCAGGGGCCAGGGCCGAGGCGTGCAAAAGAAAGCAAATCAATCCTTCGAGTTGGACGGTTATTACTGTAGAAATTTACGGGGTGCGATTTTATGAGACCAAGACACGCGGTCCTATCAATTCTGACAACAGGCAACACGGTTATAACGCCGAAACTGAAACACATCGCTTTTGCGTTCATTTCTGACTGCTTCTCCCTTTTCTCAGCTATGTGTATTGGTTTGGAGCGCTCAACAAATCGTCCGTGCGCATTATCAAGTATTAATTAATTTTCGCTCGTCCCCGTCAAATAATAAAGCTATGTCGGAGAACCAACACCCACTTTAAAGTAATTACTATTTGTCTTGTACATAGTTATTTTAAATGATTGACATGGAGTTCCATACAAATTATATCTTTCAGCCTCGGATCCTGAACAATAATTTGGTGGGGGAGAGGGTCCTATTGCTCATGTCATGTAAAAATTGTTATGTTTTTCGAGAAAAATAATTGTTTTGGCTCGAACTAAAAATTTACCTATGTTAACTTATAAAAGGGAGAAGAGGGTCATAATACCCATGACAACCCACCCCCCTGGATCAGCGCCTGATATCTTTGTAGAAAATAAAATTGAACCTGTTCTTTGTCCAAAGGAGGATTTGTAATTGTGATAGATATTTTGCAACAATACAAATCTTCAATTTTCTACACTGAATTCTAGAATCTAGAAAAAGCGAGAGCATGGAAAACGTTAGTTAACTTTCATACTACTCCAGTCACATAAATATCAGTTAGCTCGTGAGTTAGTCGAAAGTTAATTTTGTATGCACAGCGCATAAGAGTAATAAACTCTGAATTAATTAAAAATACCTTTCAACATTGTCGGTGACAATGGAAATCCATAGAGGAAATCGGAAAAGTTGAAGAAGTGGAAATAGTACTCTTCAATTTTGCAATATAAAAATAAAGTAGTAGCAGGCACACAAGGGAACGCAGTGAAAATGCACAACTGCAAAACTAATTTAGTCAAAAAATATATTGTCACGAAGTTACTTGTCTCCGTTTTACAGATTCATAATAACTTCGGAAATCATTTTATTTACTTTATTTACTTATTAATTGAACTACTTAAATTTTTTTTTATAAATTAATATTATTTATCCGCGACGACCAAGTAAAACAACCATTATTAGGTGGGTATGTAAGCAACTAATAACCCACATTAATATCACTCGTGAATAATGAGCTTGACAAATGTCAATAATAGATCCATTATTCCTCTAGAGATTTACTTTAAGCCAATCACAGCTCTCCCCTGCATTCGATAATAATATGTGACACACAGGCTGAACAAACTCAGCTTGGCTTGAACGCTTGAACTCATATATGACAGAAGCCGGTTATCAAATATTGTATGTCAAGCAAACGTCTTCACACTGCAAGTTGAATTCCATGGTTGAATTTTTAAGTTTGAAAGCCATACTGCAGTATAAAAATTAAATTTTGTCGTCTCAGATAAAGTATAGTATTCAATTCTCGCATATGCGCTATTATATGTTCGGGCGATTACTCCGCTCGACTAACGTCTCGCTACGTAACCTTCGCCCTCGCGTATAATAGCCTGCATATGCGCTCATTGAATAATAGATATACCTACGTATACCTACCCTAATCTGTTCAACCATTACAGTTACTAACTGACAAAGTCTTCGAGAACCACCAGTACTAGCACCAGCTCTCGCTCACTGCGCCAGCAACAAACATGACATCTTTAAGGTAATCAAGAACTATTTTTACCAAATATATTGTGTCTCCCTTCTGCAATCAAGCCGGTCCGTCACGACCACACCGCCGAGAGTGTCCCCAACTCGACAATCAAGCCTAAGAGTAGTCATCAGCATCTTTAAAAGACGAGTTCCATTATGTATCTTAATTATTTACGAATTTATTAGATACTTGTTCCGGCCCTTTGTAATACCAGATATTGAGAAGTTCTACGACTGAAAATAAAAACAAATCTTTAATGAAATCTAGTTTTAGGTTTTAGCAAAGGTAAATGTCAGGATTTCTAAAAACGTTTGAGGTTCACGTTTAGAGTGCGGTTAAAATGGAACAAAAATAATATGGAAAATAATAAATCAACTAGATGTGAATATAAATACGATGAATATAATATGCCCGAACCGAAAAGGTCCAATCCTATATACGTGAATGTTTTACTTCGTTTTGCTTTTCGTTGTTTCTTCGTCAGGCACAGACTGCAATTTTCTCTTTTATAGCAAGCACGAGCACTAGATGATGGTCGGTAGTTTAAGGTAATCAATAATTTAGTAAACGTTTTGTGAAAACGTCCATCATTCTATTTGGTTGCGGTTTTCCAGGTTCAGAAGAGAAGGTACGAACTGGTTTTGGATGGATGGATGGATGGATGGATGGTTGGATGGATACGGCTGGATATGATGGACACAGGGAGAGATCGTTTAGCTATACATGTACATCACAGAAAACTTGGTATATATTTAGTTTATGAACTCGTGGAATTGTTAATGATATGCAAGGTTAAAAGGCTACAACGAATTGATGCGAATCGATAAGAACTTTTACATTTTTTTTTAAAAAGAGCTGTAAGGAATTTATGAAGTGGAATTATAGTTTGAATATTTTACAAATCGCTTTTAAGTCGTGTGATAATTTAATATAGCCATTAAAAGTTAGTGCATTTATAATTCATGATCAATTGGTAAAATTTTCATCTATACGTGTTACCAAAGTTTTTGCATAGCTTTGATTGTTTGCACTTTGCGCTTTAATTTTACGAAGTGTCCTCTGGTGTTAAATAGAAAAAGTGCTGCGCTTGTTGTATTAGTTCAACCCAATCTATATACGTAGTGAGACAGAGCTGGCTGCGCACCATAGGCAACCAGGCGCACGTTCTTCTTCGTGGCCGTTCGCGTTCGTTTTCGCTACACTCGACGAGGCTGACGTCTAACCCGCATCCATCCGTTCTGTTACAGTAGCTTTAATTGTGAATAGGCCTTAACTATAAATGTTTTACTCCACAAAAAATTATCACAAACATCCTTAAGACAATGGAAATTCAAACCCATCCGGAATTTCGTATACGCATGCCTATGTGAAAAACGAATGTGACACATATTTCTGTTAATTCGATGCGTGCAAACGACCAAAGCAAAGGCCACGAAGTAGAAAAGCAAAATGTAGCACAAAAAGGAATCTCATTACAAAAAAAAGAACACAAGATGAAACGGAAGGCAGGCAGTAGTCACCATTCCGCGTGCTGAGCAAAAGAAAAAGAGTACAAGAAAAAAGGACATCCAATTATACTCGAAGACCATTATATGGGTTACTCGGGTAACTGTTAGATGTATTTCAACGGAGTTACGTTTTTCTTTTGCCATCAGCTTTTCTCTTTCACGTTGTTCTGTGCTGATGCGCTGCCTTATAGAAAATGGCATAAATAAAGTTATAAAAGAATATAAACGATCCAGAGAGACCATATCGACGACACAATACAATTTAATACGCATTAAAACTTTTATGTGAGCTCGTAAAGAAAACACAGGAACTCTTTCTCTTTTCTCATGTAAGAAACGCAACTATGGATTCATAGGCGCGAGAGAGGTAAGAATATGCAATGTTAAAAAAAATTTAAACTAAACTAATCATTTCAACTGTGATGCGAGTGAATTTTAAATGTATTTTTATTAAGTTTACGAAAAGAAATTTTTAATATTATCTACATATTTTGTGCTCCGAATTGATTCAAAATTAAGTTTAAAAGTTTCATATTTTTCTTTACCAACTCGAAAGTTTTAAATTTGTTTGTATGTTGCAAGAATATGAAGTTAATAATTTTAGTTTTCTTCATAAATTAATAATATCGAAAATTAAAACAAAATAGCACTTTTAATATTATATTATTCAATGAGCGAAGGTTACGTAGCGAGGCGAAGCCGAGCGGAGTAAACGCCCGAGCATATAATAGCGCATATGCGCGAATTGAATTCTATACTTTATCCGCGACGACAAAATTTAATTTTTATACTGCAGTATGACTTTCAAACGTAAAAATTCAACCATTGAATTCAACTTGCAGTGTGAAGACGTTTGCTTGACAGACAATATTTGGCAACCGGCTTCTGTCATATATGAGTTCAAGCGTTCAAGGCAAGCTTAGTTTGTTCAGCCTGTGTGTCACATATTATTATTGAATGCAGGGAAGAGCTGTGATTGGCGTAAAGATAATCTCTAGAGGAATAATGGATTTATTATTGCTCATTATTCGCGAGTGATTATAATGTGGGTTATTAGTTACCTACATACACACCTAATGAAGGTTGTTTTACTTGGTCATCGTGGATAAAATGCATTTATTAGTTTCCTCTCTTTTTATCTATCTACGATTTAAAACTTTTCGGTTCCATTGAAAAATGATTGGTTTGAAAACTGTGGTAAGACAGGACAGTAATAATATTGTGTAAATCATGTTATTTAAGTTTCCAAATTTGTTTGTGAGCGCTCCGCCAACAATAACGTAACTTTCTAAATTTGATCCATCAATCTTTGGCACGTATTTCGCTGTTGAAGTTGCTTTTGCGCAGAGCGACAAGCGAACGGCACACCGTCGTGGGATAGGATAGGAACATGGGAACATGGGCAAGGCGGTTGGTCACTTCGTAAAGTTAGAATGTCTCTGGTAACTGTATTATGAAGTTATTATAGATTTAATAAACGCTCCTCTATACTAGACATCACATGCCACCAATGTCTCCATACCTTCCTCTGCACAACTAAATAGCCACACTTTATGCGTTAAATAAAAATAAAAAATAAAATTGCCGAAATTAGCAACATTGGACATGTTTAACATTCTTCTATTGTGTGAT
This sequence comes from Liometoxenus newtonarum, assembly GCA_030264535.1. Taxonomy (NCBI): domain Eukaryota; kingdom Metazoa; phylum Arthropoda; class Insecta; order Coleoptera; family Staphylinidae; genus Liometoxenus; species Liometoxenus newtonarum. The sequence continues at coordinate 6,899 of JARJEB010016276.1, read as the reverse complement.
GAAATTAAACTGCGAAAGTAAATCGCACGGACTGAAGTTAGCTACGAGGTTGACAACCGCCTGGATGCATGCAACCAAATGCGCTCACTCTTGTTCTATGGGTTGTCCTCACTTAAATATTTTAGTTGATTTGTTTTCTTTGAGTCTATAAATTATATTGTGTGATCGTTGAAAAAAAGAATTGCGTACTCGTGGTTACCTAACCCGCAATTTTCCACTCCAGTTACGTAAACTACTATTTCCTATGCTTAGGTAAATTCAACGTCCATTCAATAACACTTACAATCCCACAATCAAAAACGCGTATATTTGATTTAATATTGAATAAACATAGTGCATTACCAATGAGACGCGCCCTCTATTAGTGTGAATGCAAGCTAATGTAATATTTTTAACAAAATACATACAAAACATTGACTATGAGCAATAAGGCGGAAAAATTATGGGTAAAGAAGAAAACATATAAAGTTACACGCGATTTTATAATATAATATAGTAATAGGTCGGCTCCATCACGAATTCCGGCTGTCAAAAACGCAATTTGCATACATTACATACATTAATGTACCGACTACTTACTTGCTTTTACTTCTTCATGTCCGTACCCATGCCCATGCCTTGCCTGAGGTAGTATGTTAGAAACATGAGAAAGTATACTTACATATATGTACGCCATAAAAGCTCGGCTGACTCGACTCTCTTGAATTGTGTTGTTTGATTCAGCGTAAGATAACAATTGGCGAACAGAACGAGCGCTCATGACGACGTCCTGTTTTGTATATTGAAACAGTTGAAACCGTCTAATTCAGCTAGTACATTATGCCAATTTTCATATGAGTTCTCTTACAAAACCGATATGAAAATATCCACAATGAGAGATTTATCGCATAACCTAGTTTAGTGTTATAGTTTGTATTTTGTGGGCATTTTGATCCTACGAATCGGATTTACCAATTGCTGGAAGTCCACATCGTAATAGTTTCTCGTCCATGGAACGTCATTCGCACATTAGCTGAGTTAGATTTCTTTTTCGGTAGGTGGGAGAATCCTGCATAGCGTAACTACTGACTCCCGTCAGTAGTCAATGTCAGACTCTTACTGACTAAACTCCCATCTAAATACCTATCTTCGGAAAAAGATCCATGGATAGGAAGCCTGGAGGCGCCTCTACCGTAGAAAGGGGAGGACCTAGAATGCAAAAAGCAAGCAACCGGTAAAATTTCAAAGTGAGAAAACTGATCAATGATTGTTACTCTATTTATGCAAGCAACCGGTGAGTTAGACCACGGTGGATGCGTTAGTTTAGTTATTTGCAGGGCGTAGCCAAGAGCTTTTAGAGGGGGGTGCTGAACATTTTATTACCAAAAATTAAAAGTTCAATTACACTTTTTTTTAATTTTAATCTTATATAAGTACTAAAAATGGCATTAGGTACATTACAAAAAATTCATATTATGATTTAAAAGGGAGGTGCGCCAGCACCCCCCGCTCCCCCCTGTTTCAATTATTATATAATTTCATCAATATTTCCTTACTTACAGTGGACACACACTATGCATGAGAAAATTTATACAAATTACATAATTTAAGGACTTAGCCTCTCGTCATATATCATTCTAATTATCGGTACCCGTATTGTTCCCACCCGGGCATTAGATATTTTTACGCAATTTGCTAAGTTTACCAGAAATTATTTATATTAGGTAATACATTAAGGATTGGCTTTATCCTTGATAATTGAAATGGGTGGTTAGGCAATGCGAAAGTACACAAAGAGTATGAGTAAATTCGCTGTGTTAAGAGGGTTTTAGGGGAGACGTATGGAAAGACGATGTGCGTGAAAAGGCTAATCGTTTTCTCATGAATATTTAACCCAATTATTTCAACCACCAACTAACTTGACGCGAGCCCGGTTGATGATGTTAAAACTCATTATTGCAACTAATTCACATGCTCGATTCTCTTGATTAAGAACTTAAGTCATTCGAACAACTTCAACGAGCTACCCATTAAAAGTTACATTCTCACTGGTTTGGTAAACTCATCTCGTCTACCGCTCTCACTCACTAAACTCTTCAGTCTATAGTCTACGAGTATGAATCGTTGTCAGTTCACATACGCACACTAGCAACTGCAATACGCTAACAACCCCTCGTTTAATAATGAAATGGAGTCGGTTGATGGGTAGAAGAAGGCAACGTGATATTTTTTACTTTATATTTTAGCGTTTGTATTTTGTTTCTTGTCACTTGAAATATTAAACGTTTTTTACTTGTTTGGCAACGTTGGCAAGGTATGTTTCCAAAAAAAAAATAGGAATTATTTGCAACTGTAGCCATGGCTGTTAAAATGATTGCCTGCGTGTGAAAATATTTATTGAAACCTTAAATAACGAAAAAGTTGCGTGCAAGGTTCTGCACCACATCTTCCTGGCCTAGCAATATTTATTTATCTGTTCACTGTTGAAATAAGTATGCAAATGTTTTTAAGAGCGAAGACGTTGCTCGGACGAAAATGCCCTTGACTTAGCTTCCAAGCTAAGGGAATTTCTCACCTCGATACACGATGTTAACGGAAGGGATACGAATGGCGGCAGGACTTTCGTATGCACAGTGACACATGTGAAACGTTTCACGAGAAAAACATTCAGACAAGAAAAAGCAACTAGGTTTTTTTTTTGCTTGACTACCGGTTTCAAGTTAGCTCTGCATGTGTGAAGTGGAGGAAGCGGACTCGCGTAGCTTTCCCAGTTGCATATATCTTTTTTGATAAAATATTCAAAGACGAGTGCTTTATTTTACTACTTTATGACTCGCCCATGCTCGTATTCTTTCCCACTATATAGTAAATACTTAAAGTTGGAAAAAGGGAATAAACATTATTATATCATGATATCAAGCCTCTCGGACTTAGTTGCATGAGCGGGGAAAAGGTCGCTGTCGTTTTTCCTTCTCATTGTATATTATACTGGTTGTTATAGAAAAAATAATATTTCTTTACTTTAAGCATCATTGATGGTGTACCAATACTGTTAAAATTTTTGTAGAATATTGCAGAAATCTACAGCCAACTTATTTTGCGGTATTTTGGTTTTGTCTTTTTCCAAGTTTTGGAAAAATCAGAATAAATACGGTACGAGATTGAGTTATCAATGTGATTTTTGCATTCTAGGTCCTCCCCTTTAGGTGGGAGTTAAGTCAGTAAGAGTCTGACTTTGGCTACTGACAGTACTGACGGGAGTCAGGAGTCTCCTATCTACCGAAAAAAAAACACAACCTCACTTATTGCTAATGTAAGCGGGTGTGATTTGGTATTGTCATGCTGGAAAAAGATGCATTTTTAAGTACAATTATCTTCTCAATTCCTCTTCTTTGGTGATAAATAAACTTAACACATAAAATATAGACATTAAGTTTGAATTTCGTTCTTGGTACATTCAGTTTGTGGAAACCCATATCTGACATCAAACTTTGAATAGCGTTAAACTCCACTAGTAGTACCTTTGGACCGATAACGCCTTGCATTTGCTATTTTATATCGCACACGAAACACACATGCTACTATCGCCATCAGCGAAATAACAATTTAAGTCTAGCGATAAAAACCGATATAAACAAATTGTAAATTCGTTTCTTTGTTTACCTTTCATTTGCAATTTCCCCTACACCTCAATTATCTACTCAGTGTTTGGCCAAAAAAAAAAACAATATTAAACGTGTAATTTGTTGTGAAGGATGACTCAACTTAATGAGTCTTGCGTTAATAATTTAACCAAACTTTAATTGTTTAGCCTATCTTTCGATTTGAAAATGATAATGTATTTGACACGGGATGCGGGATGCTTGAATAATTTCTTGCTCTTGTTAGGATTATATCTCGAAAATTATTTTAAGGATGCAATGGTATGCAACTAATTTTACAATGTTTATTTCAACTTCATTTCATTCAACAAAAGTGTCTCAATCAAAGGAAGAGTGCAATAATTAGTATTTCTTCAAAATAATTAATTGGCGCCCAACGTTGGGCGCCAATTTGTAATCGTCAATTATACTATTGAATGGGTTAGCCAGTGTAGGATAATGTGAAAACTGTTTATTAATCTCCAAATACTGTCAATTATAACAATATTATTTTTCAAAAAACATCCAGAGCTTACATCTCACCATAGATGTCACTCCTAGTAGTACAATACTTAATTTCGTTACAAAACTAATTGTCTTTCTTGATTTACTGATTTCAATACTAATCAAAGTTGAACTTAGCAAATGGGTTCGTTCGTCTCTCAACAGAATTTCTTATTGGAATATATAGGTAGGTTCCTACTCAGTAAACTGAAAGGTAATTTCGGAACTGCATAGAAAGTGAAAAAGGAAAATATAAAACACGGGAGGGCCGTACTCGTACTGGTGGCTTTGGTTCTATACGGCGTTATCAGTAATCTCTTTATCGGAGGCAATTTATGCCCCGATTAACATGTAATTGTGAATTAACTCCGAACCACCACGCTATCGGCACACTCTGGGGCCGAAACAACCCCACCTATAACTGACACCCAATTTTAATTGTCTCCATCATTCACGGTCTTGCCTCTTGCTTCACGTAAATTTCCTTCCTCCCATCGGATCGCTCCTTGAACGTCGGGCCATACAATTACGGCGAGCCAAGTTGTATCTTTATACCTATGTATAGCAAACGGGCGGGCATTTCCTCTTTTTCACCTTTAAGTTGAACGCTTGCTGGTGCGCCCCTTAAAAGTATATAGATATACAGACGCTTCCTTAATCAAATTAATTGTCGCGTTAAAATATGACGTTGTTGCTGATTAATTAGCAGCACTTTGTTGTTTTTCCTTATTTTCCCTTGAGGCAGACCCTCAACTCAAGGTTGCTAAGTATAAGTGTCTCCGCTCCCCCATCTGGGACAAACTCTGGATGTCTCTTAGCTTAGTATACACCGGGCGAAATGTAGAAGTATTAATGTTAAAGTTAATTACGTTTGGAACAAAAAAAAAACGGGAGTAGAAATGTTGTTGCTGGTATTTATAATAAGAATGTGCTTCTTTTTGCACTTTCTGCAACGACTTCTAATGTTCTTTGCTAGGTGAAAGGTCTTAAGACCACGTGTACCGAATGAGGTTTTCGCGTGTGTATGGCTGTAAATTAAAGTTTAAGCGAGTCCTTGCAGTCGCCATTAAGTTTTCTCACAAAACGTCTAGCTTCCTTGTTTTTAGTGGAGTGGATATGCAATATGTATAACAAAAAGTGAAATGGTATTTTTTATTTACTTACACCACAGGAGACCAGGTACAAGGTGACCAGTAAAAAATGGCAAGAAAAAAATTTAAGAACTTAAATCTAACGATTTTATCATTAATTATTTAAATCCGCAAATAATTTTGATCCATACGTAGGAATTGATACCGAAAAAGAAAAACCAAAAATATATCTAAGTACGTATAAAAACTATAAAAAGAAACGAGAACAAGATCCCTCCCATTCACCACATTTCAACCGAATTCATCGCATACCCTCTTATCATTTAATTTTATTCATGGAAAACCATTAGAGCTCGGTCGTGTTTAAAAATACCACCCCATCCTTATCATCCAGACTAAACTATACAACTATACGTATGTACTAGTACTAGTACTAGGTAAATAGAACTGCTTCAACTCACACGGACCAATCAATCTTCAAACTGCCCCAGTTTAGCAGTTTTCCACACGTCGCTTCCTTCTCGTTACTTCCTCCTAGTAGTTAACCCTGTTATCCATCCCATCCACGTTTCGTCAAAATTTGTTTTGCTCAGTTCCCTTAAAAGTTTTGTATTTCTGACAATTCGCGAACATTTTTCTCTGATCGATACATATAATTCCGGACATCTTTTCAAATGTCTTATTCAAATGAAAAGGTTTTTCTAACTGTAATGTTAAGGTTAAGAGGAATGACGGGGGCATTTATCAAATACTAGCGGAGGAAAAGTTCGTTATCGCCCTCCGCTGATCATACATACACTGACATTCCGCTGCTATACCCTTTCTAAAAACCTAAACCTAAACCTATGCGCCTAAACTATTATCTGATGGTCTCAAAGGGTCATCGATAAGATCAACGCCGAGCGGGACGGTACCCTTAACGACTTTACCGAGTGTCCGCGATGATTGATGTTAAGGGCTTAGTAGTTATTCACGAGGTATATATGAGGCACGCTCAGCTACATGAACAAACACATGAATTATTAAGACATCCTCTTTGCATTAGACGTGTCGTTTTTGGGCAAGGCGCGAGCGGTAAGAGGAAAGGATTCTTTCAAGCGTGAATTTTCAAATTTCATTTTCTCATTTTCATTTAGATCGTATTAACGGATAGTGAAATGAAATATTTGGCTTGGTTCCGACACCTCAATTGATATGAAGTTGTAAAAATAATTTAATCACATTTACATTGCTGGAAAGATATAACTTTTTCAGTTTAATTAAATCGGTAAATCTATATGTAAGTATAGAATGTAATGTAAGTTTAGGACCCTTGGTAAAATTTGTAATTGTATTAAATAGGCAAAGATGCCAAACGCAATTGGAACATTACATTAAATGTTTATTTTCCTATCAATTTAAATTAAATGAGAAATGTCGATAATAGTATATTATTATATAAGCGACTATGAATTGCGCCACTCGCCTCCGGCTCGTGGGCTCAAACATCATTTTCCTCAACAATGGCCATAATCGTGAATATACCTTGCACTATTTTTAACACAAAATACAAATCGTGATTTCTCGATGAAGCAACGAACGAGCACTAACTGACAAGTGAAACAATATGGCGGGCGATACACATCGAGCTATGGTCGGAATTCTTCGGCTTTTTTCGAGATTTTAGATCATATAGATAAGATGG
>JARJEB010016271.1:0-11008 GCA_030264535.1 Liometoxenus newtonarum | reverse complement strand
GTTTGAAAGCCATACTGCAGTATAAAAATTAAATTTTGTCGTCGCGGATAAAGTATAGTATTCAATTCGCGCATAATGCAGGCTATTTATTATACGCTCGGGCTTTACTACACTCGGCTCACGTCGCTTCGCCTCGTTACGTAAACTTGCCCTCGCGTATAATAGCCTGCATTATGGGCTCATTGAATAATATACTATTACATAAATTTATTTGCGCAGTATATGTATAAAATGATATTAAATTATTGATGTGTTCATATTTATCAAAGTGATTATTATTTAAATTTATCTTTTTATTCATTATTAAATAAAAGCTTTGACGTAGATTTACTGAACAGTGTGTTTTTAGTTTCAATTTAAGGCATTAAATAACATTTGTGTATATTTTTTTATCAAGCTTTCCAAGAAACAAAAAAAAGAATTTTTTATTGTATATAGGGACGCAGTGAACTTCCGCAGGAAGAATCAAAATGACAATGACACGTGCATGCTTTTTACTTTTAGCACATTTTACTGTTGATGTAAGCGCTTGATGGATAAAAGCTGCGAGGGGCATGAAAATTTCCGCCTGGGACTGAGAGGGTTGAAAAAATATACATCAACATCACAAAAAGGAATATAGAATCTTGTCGGAAGAGAGACACGAGGTTTACAGATTTACAATGACGCGTTTCATATTGGAGAATATAACAACAGTTTTTCACATACCATCCATACGCAAATATCTAAAAAACGGGATTTAATAACGCGCAGCAACGCACACGGTTTTTGTGATATGAGAGTTCTACAGAATGTGGGATTTTCATTTTATATACGTATCGGTGAATTCGATACTCGAAGACCATATCTTCTTTCTTACCGGAAGACCATGTCGAAAGCTTTCATAGTGGAAAGGAATAAAATTCAAAGAATCCGGCATACGTTTTATATTTCTGACAAATATTGTAACCAGTGAAGAGGTTATGTTATGTCTATGGGTTGGGTATATGGGATGTGGTATAGATCGATCAGTTTGGCATTCATTTCATTTCAGAATCACAAAAATGATTAATAGATCCTTGAGTTTACAATTATTTCTTCAGAAAGTGAAATATGAACGACGAAACATGGAAATTTTCGGGATTTAAATATATTTCGCTTGCTAAAATTGTATGTCAATGTCAAAACGTCTAAATTATTAAGTATTTCAATAAGGTGCCTTAAAGATAATTCCTATGTCAATGGCATTTGGCATCTGTTTCTGAATTTTGACAGTTTTGCATAGTATCTAATTGGTAGGGTTGGGACCAGGTTGGGACACTTTTAACATTCGTAACATCAGGAACGGATAACTAACTTTAGTGGCCCTGGGAGCCTACCCAATTAACCAAAATCTGGATACTTGGATGATGAAATGTGGCACTATGCAGGAACTGAAGACCAGCGTTAAACTCAATTTTGAAATTTTCGCGGTATACCTTACACCAAAATCAAAATTATGAGTGGGCATGCCGACAATTAAGTCAAAAAGTGAAGAGTTTCAAGAACGCGATATCGGATGGGCCTTGTTTGCTGTTTCGCATCTTGAAATAAACATTAATAAGTACCGACCACTTCGAGGAGGTAACTGCATCAAGCTTCCCTTCTTATGGACATCTAGCGGAAACGTACGACTGGATAAGTTCACGGTGGGCGCCAGCGAAGGGGCCCTTTGATTGGGCTAGAGCCCATACAGACCATGCCTAAATCCGCCTCTGCGTAACGCAACGTTCGTGGCTTCGTGTGGTTCGTACAGAAGTAGGTAATTTACAACCTACAGCCCACATCACATCAAGCTGGTGCACATTTGAAACGCTAGAGAAGCCACAATCGAAACACGTCCTGACGTTTTGTGTCTGTGTGCTGCTTCTTCATATGTTTTTCTTATGAAAACTGGAAATTTGTTGAACCGCTCAAATAATACAAGACCTATATATAAATGTTTGTGGAGAACTCAGAACTGAGAAATGTTATGCTTATGAGGATACGCATCCTTTTAACTTTAACATGTACCAATATAGGCAAGGGCAAGGCAGGCTTTCTTCGGATTCATTATAACGCAGTCTTTGTTTTTCCTATACTTTCCTAACTTCAACCTTCTTGTGCTTCTTGTCCTCTTATACTGCGTTGTTGCCAGTTTATAATATAATACGTACCTTTTTCAGCATCCAACTTCAGCTTTAATTACGAACTTTCCTTCGACACTCTGTAGTGAACGGCTGGATTGCAGAATTGCGTATATTAGCAAAAGAGAGTAAGAGAAGTGAAATTTTATTTGTGCATTTAAAAGTCGTCTGATTAATGAATGGGAAACTTAACTCTTGAGAAAGCGCTCACTTGAAAACGTATGAAAGGTATATTCCAAGACCGGAAATGAGAAAAGTATTCGAACACATATTTAGGTGCAGAAATTGCACAAGAAGAAGCAAATTTCAGAAATTGACTTAGATGAAAATGTAAATGTTGTTTTAAATGACTTTTTCAATTGTTTTAATTGACTTCTTATAATTCTCACTGTGAACAAAGTGTTAGGGCGGTTGAAAAAGGAAAAATAAATTCAAACCTTTTTACAACAAACTGAACAAATATTAACCTAAAAATATTGTTTGAAACTTCGAGGATAATTTTCTATGAAATTTTCTGCGTAAGAGACTCTAAAACTATAACTATAATGCTTTTTTAACTTTTTCTTGGTGATATATATTCGTCATAAATGTCGATGACAATAACAATAATAATAATAATAAGCGATGGATAATAACTCATCCATCGAATTTTTCCTCTGATGCCTCACATCGTTCATCTGACTTCAACTTCGATGTTTTATACTTTTTCTAACTTTTTTCCAGCAGTAACACAGTAATATAATGCCGTCAAATACTAACGGACAAAAAAATATAATTCCCAAGTTCTTCTTCGTCACTGCCGTGTGGCTACTGTCGTGGGTGCCCTTTTTCTTTCTTTCGAATTTTCACGTACTCATTGGAAGAAAATCATCTTCAGAGAGACTTACAAAGTAAACTGATTTTGCATTTTCGAGTTTGAAATGGGCAACAACGAAGAAAGCAACTACTGGACTACTTGGTGCAAACAGTATGCAACTTGTTTATTTGTTTGGAAATTGTGTGATAGTAATGGGACGCTGGTGAAGTAAAATGGGAAAGTTGTAAATTGTTGTCGATTAAATGCAAGCACCAGGAAGCTAGACTAACGGATCACCGAATGCATAACAGCATGACCTTTCCTTCTGAAAGAGGAATAGAAGTTACTTTTGCAGGGACGGACCGCTAACTTTAGCCGCTAACATTTTTTGGGGGCCTACCCAATTCACCAAAGTCGAAGGGAGCTCTTGGATTGAACGGTGCCTGGGCTGCAAAACCTAAATCCGCCTCTGTACCGATGTAGCTGTAAACGTGCAAATATATAAACTATGAAAACCGTGAATGCAATAATTCCAACAAATTTCATTTCATGACAAAGCTTCAGGTTTTTGGGCTATAAATGCTTTACAAAATCAAAACTTTATAAACAATTTAATAGTTGTTTGCGAATTTAATTAACTTATAACGTTGTATTGTCAACTTATAATGGGATTTTGCACAACTATAATAAATATTAAATAATTCTTCACTTTGAAACTTTTAACTATGAAAATTTAGAAGAGTATTTTTATTAACGGATCTTCATTTTACGTCTGTTTATTGAAGAACACGCGAAATAGAAGTTCAAATATTTTAAATCAAAATAAACGTAACAAGAAAACATAAACCCAGAAATAATTTAAGTGGCCATTGATTATGCCAGAATAATTGAATTGACGTAATAAATATAAATATTTACGTTGAGTTTTATTATTCCCAATACTTACACAATAGTATTCAGCGCAAGGCGCAAGAAATCTAGTTAACGACTAACATATGCAAAACAGATTAAACAATGACTAAACGACGCAGGCAGACTATCTAACGTGGCATATACAAAGTGTTTCAATTTATTTACTCAAAAAGTTTATAATATTATGATATTTGTTTAACTTCTTTTTATTAACAATTTTCGTATTATTGGTTATCTGTCATTCTTTTGCCGCGTTTAACTCGGCTATCTTCGTTGACGGTTACAGATCTTTCGTATGCGCTATTGCCGCTTGCACTGTTGCCGAATATATGCGTTAGTGACTAGCTTGCCAATAGGTGACGCCAGGAATATTGCTGCTGCGATACAATGAAAATAAAATATGCAATGTGCATGTATAATTGATCAATGACTAGAAATGTACGGCTTCATAACAGAAAATGATCTAATTATAATACTGCCTTTGTAGTTGCTCTCTGTACTCTGTGTACTTCCGTTTAAAAAAATTCTAAACTCAATCAACTCAAAATACTCAATAAACTACAACTTTAATTCGAAATTTCACTTCAAAAAGTAAGTAAAACTTTAAGCACATTATTATAGGTAGTAAAGAAAAACTTCAAGCTTTCATAGTTTTAAATATACGCCCTTCAGCTCTTCTTTGTTCTTGGTTGTTTCCTTGTCAGCATTATAAAAAGTGACTAATTAAAAATATGAATAAAAATCTGTGTTTGAAGCAACTTTCCGCTTCGAATTTGATTAACAATATTTTGAATCATTATCCAGACAAAATTGGCAATTTCAGGTATACTCAAGCGATTTTGGCAACACATCAAAATTGCAACGGAAATTAAACTTTATTATATTTATAGAGAATCTTGTACAACCTGTAATAAGATTTTTGTTTTTTCTTTTTCTGCTAAAAAGAAACACTTTATATATTAAGGTCTGAGATTGATTTATAAATGATTCATGCCTTACCGAGCAATGAAGTAAACTTCGTGTATTTGCTGGTTTGATATAGAGTTGCAAACTCAGTTGCAAAAACCTCAGTTGCTAATTCTGCTATAAACTCAGTTGCTAAATCTGTTGGACACTCAGTCTCAACTTCCAATATAATTGACTTTGTCTTGTTGATTTGTATTGTGCATACACTATTGTTGTATGTGTGCATATTCTTAGTAGGTGTGAATGCATGGAATGCTGAGATAACGAATCACTGATCAGGACCCAGGAGGAAGAATAGAAACAATGTAATTAGACGGACGAGTGGCGAGCAAACAATGTGTGGCAGAGCCAGAAGAGGAAATTTAAACTTAATTATTTTCATTGCTACTTGCTCCTTTTCTTTTCAGATTTTCCATTGTTCTGATACACTGTAATGATGCCAATTACAAATTCAACTTTTCCAAACTCAACAGCTTATTTCGTCCTGTATAGCCCTTATAATTATCATTTGGAAGTGTTTAAGGGTTCCAAGGGAAAAGAAAAATAATTTTACTTATATACATGATATTTAAATAATCTGTTATTCTACTGGAAATTGCTTGCCAAATTTCTCTTTCCTCTTGTATTTTATCAAGGAACACAAATTTCTGCACGAATGCAGAATGAATATTTGAAGCTGAAGCAACAGGTAGTCAGAGGGAATAGATTCCATTTTCTACTGCTAAAGACACTTATTTACTTATACAAAGCCAAAAATGTTTTGACATATGTGCAAAATTTTGATATTTGCTCAACCGTTATCATCATTATACTATTTCTATATGTGCTTCAAATATTATATTATTTTTACTATTTGTTCAGACCAAATTGTCCCACAGATACAACTGTTGCACACATAAATTTCCGTTATTCAAAATTCTTCAATCATTTTTCCATTTTCTCAATTCCTTGAAGACGTTTTGTTAGTTCTTCCATCATTTTGATGTTCAAATATCACATTTTCGTTTCTACACGAGATAAGAAACTAAAAATAACAAAGACAGAGTAAATTTCCCATGATTTTGAATATCTAAATTCGTTCGCTTATTATTGCTCATTGTTCTAGATTCTAGTCTAGTTAATATATACCTACTTCCAAACATATTTTGTTACTTTTTATGTAGGAATAAAAATAAATATTGCTTTAAAAACACATATCTAAATGCCTCCCTTTACTTTGTTGACTTTTATATCTCCAGAACGACATTGATGTTTATGATTTTAGAAAAGTATGTTATCGACTCCTTCCATCTCCGAGTGTAAAACGTTTGATGATATAAAATGTATGACTTGCATGAGAAATAACGATCTACGTCATCTTCTCCTGTTGTGTCTATAAAACAGCCCGAAGCGAGTGATGTTTTCCTAAAGTAAAGCCGACGTCTTCTTCGAAGCTTCAGACTTATCAGCCACAGCCTTTGGATGGGGCGTTTAGCTTGCTGTTCGATGGTAAAATTTAAAATATTCCGGCAGCTAGAGAAAAGGAAAGCCACATTTTCCCTGTAATTTTAAAGGAGAGTAAAATAGGAATTTCAAGGTCATTCGCCTGGCTTAGAGGAGCGGGGGAAGTGGCGGGAAATTCAAAATATTTTTTACCCTCTTACATTACCCTCAATTACCCTCATACACGCAAACCTTGGTTTGTATATATGAGTATGAGGGTAATGTATGAGGGTACTTGAAGGTAATTGAGGGTAATGTATGAGGGTACTTGAACGCAATTGAGGGTAATCTATGAGGGTACATGAAGGCAATTGAAGGTAATGTATGAGGGTACTTGAAGGTAATTGAGGGTAATGTATGAGGGTAGGAAGTAATTTGAGTTTACCGCCACTTGCCCAACTCCTCTCAACCAGGCGAATGTCCTTGAAATGCCGATTTTACCCTACTTTCTTTAAAATTACACGAGAAAATGCGAACGTTCTCTCTTTCCTCTTCTACTCACGTCAAGACTTTTAACTGAAATCCAGGGTTTTCACAGGATATTCGATATTTGCACTTACCTTGAGCTTGTACGTCCACGGAGCTGTTGTTAAGGATGACGGCGCACTCTTGAGCCTTTTGGTAAACTGCTTCAGCCGTTTCAGACATTTTCTAACATGAATTGCACTTTTTTCTTCTTTTAAAGTTGTGCCCCTTTTGCTACTATGATCCTAATTGTGCCCGAACACATTATAACCATTAAACCTGTAACATAAAAAAAATTAATGATATGTGTACAAATTTATTACCAAAGAAAATATTTATGCAACTCGTATCATAAGAGACTATTAAAAGTTTTCTAGAAGGAGTAAAATAGAGAAATTAGAAAAGTAGCGAGTTTATTGAATTTTGTATTTTTGTTAAGACAGTTGGTAGCATTGCTGAGGGAACCTGCAGTGTTGCCAACCTTCTTTACAGTTTATTTTATATATCAGTTGGTAGGCAGTTAGTATTACTACAAACAAAATTTTATTCTTTCATGTTAAAAATTGCAAACAATTTTACATTCTGCGGCGCACACTTTATTTAAAGGCATTGCCTTCTTATCCTTCTTCACTAAAACTTCAAAATGATTGATGATAGAAAGCAAAGACAAGTTCAATAAATAAGACGACATTCATGCAAAAACTTATATTGGGTCGAAAATATAAAGTGCCACCATTGTTTTAGGGAGAACTACGTTTATATTGCGGTATGGGAACAGCAAATTTAATAAGGTTGAAGTTTATAACATTCCCTTTTCCCTCATCCTCATCTTGTATTGGCTCCATGACTAGTATATACGTATTGTCGATCGGAAGTTAATCAGTTAATTGCGTTAGGCTGTGCTTTGAGGCGTCCGCTTGGTGTGGGGAACAAGTTCAATTTTAAGACGGAATTAAATTAAACCGCGACTAATTGATGTTGGAATTCTGCGAATTATATAAGCCCATGACACGACGGGGGGAGAGAAAATTGTCGACGGGCAATTAGGAAAAAAACTGGTTTGTATATAAAAAGGAAAATGAGTATAAAAGCATGGAGGCATGAAAGGGTTTAACAACGGAACGAGTAATTCGTTCAATTCGGAACGAATTTAATTTTCAAAACCGCACTCCGCACACGGAACAGAATGCGAACATTGGACAAGAGTAATTTGGTAAAATGACAAAAGAAATATGTAAAAAAAAAGTAAAAAACAGCATCCGCAGCTCACGTTTCATAAACGACAGAGGAGAAAGGATGTTAATTCGTCCTTCCCACTTTTTGTAAGCCGCTGGGTTTGAAAATTATTAAAATAATCCATGCACTGCCATAGGCGCTTTTCATCATTTGAATTTGCATTTGAATGAATTACCCTCTGAATATTTAAAGGGATATTAATTTTTTGGTTCAAAAAATTTGCTACCAATTAAAACAACAGGAAAATGGTTTTTTAATTATTTATTATTCCAAATTAAACATAACTAAAAATCCGCTTCGAAAACTTTTATTGATTTGTTCCTAAACTTTTTCATTTCCATTCGTCGCTTTTCCTTATTTCTTTCTGTACTTTTCGCTTTGAATACTTTTATTTTCAAAGTGTGTGTACTAAATTAAAAATTAAATATTAAAGCAAGTCTTTCTCTTAATTCTATATTCTTTTCGCTTTTTCTATTAGTATTTCCTTTCCAAACACGAAAATCTAATAAATGACATCAAAATGCGGCAACAATGTTATTCATCTTTCTTCCTTTATGTATCATCTAAAATTCTAAACAAATGTTGATGTTTAAACATTCGTAATACTTATTATGAAATTATTGTATTTGCTAAGACTAAAGGTTGCCATATACGGGCATACATGTCGTGTAAAATCGTCGTACATATAATTATATTATCACATTCTATTATGTATAGCTCACACTGTAGATTGCTTAGTCTATATCAATAACTCTGTCTATTTAAAACTAGGTCAAAGCGCATGGCTTTTAGACTGTATGAGCTACGTAAGGCGACTCGCTAGTCACTTGCTATTAGACAGTCAGTCTAGGCATTTCACATTAGTTTTAAGTTCTACGACTTACTATTGAGCCTTCGGCTTAGGTAGGTCAAAACTTAGTATTAAGTTCAACAGGGTCTGGGGTTGGGTCTAAAGTATAAAGTTTTCTAGAATATTCCAAACTAATTGAAAGGAAAAGTTAAAAGTTTTAATAAATATTTTTTTATTCCACGAATTTTAACCGTGTAATATAACTATATGTACGCGCATTGACGAAGTACGTCGTACTTATATTTATGTTCGTCGTACATGGCGCGCCTATGGCCGCCATACACGTTCGTTGCTGTCTTAACGCATGTACGACGAACGAGACATCAATGACCGTATATGGCCTTCTTTAGACAGAACGAAAAATTGTTATTATAAGTTTATACATTTAGAAGATTGTATAGATAACGAACAAAAATATCGTCCACGTGTTCACCTACAATCCACCTTCCACCTTCAATGTGTTACAAAGAAAGTAAACGAAAATAAATAAAGTAAGCAAGCATTTATTGTTCATGCAAATTTGTTTCATTCGTTTGTTCTTTATATACATTTGCTGTTTACATATTTATATATAGCATTTCACGGCGGAATACGTCAACATATACTGAGTATTACCTTTATTTACGTGACTGAAATGTTATATTAATATTTATAACAAAATTTATCAATTTTCATCCTATCCTGCGTTTTTCATATCATATTCTTCTACTTTCCATGACATGGTAATCCAATATTTTTACATAAATAAATTTGAAGAAAAACGTTTAAAATATTTATTGTAAAATGCCACCCGCGCCCACGCCCTGTATAATGTTGGTGGAAGCAACATTTAAATAGCATTAAATGTCCAAGGTGAGTATGGCACGCTATGTAATTATTTCAAGATGAACCGACGATAACAACACAATAAAATACAATCTAAATTTTCCTACGTCCATGGAGTCAATGCAAAAAACCGAACTGATTCGTAGTTGAATTGTAATGAAGACGGAAATAGTCTAAGTCTAAAAACGGAACATTTTGGAATCCAAATGTCATGTCGTTGTGTAAGTATGTGAAAAAACTCATGGTTAATAAGGCATTAACGTAATATTGCATCCATTATGGCAATAAAGCTATAGATCAGAGCCGGATTATCCCAGAGGTATAATAGTCCCTTTCCTTTCCTAAGGCTTCGAGATTTTTGGGGTCCCAAAGGGGCCCGGCGTTATTTCAGATTCAGAGTAATTTCCGGAGTTAAGTCTATCTACATTAGAGACCATTGAATTACACAATTTCAAATAGGGTTTACAATAGTCTAAGGCAGCCTAAACCTATTAAAACCTTAAAGACTCGTTCTTAGTAAAAAATTGCGAATATTGGGAAATCGCAGTCTTTAGGAAATTTATGTTTCTCAATGCGGATAAGGGCTGGTTATGATTGATATAATATTAACAAAACATATATGACACAAATACATAGTTCAAGTATTTGAGATTTATGCGTTACCACGAATGTCAATTGGTTTGAGTTAATCCGCATTAACGTAATATTGCATCCATTATGGCAATAAAGCTATAGATCAGAGCCGGATTATCCCAGAGGTCTAATAGTCTCTTTCCTTTTCTAAGGCTTCGAGATTTTTGGGGTCCCAAAGGGGCCCGGCGTTATTTCAGATTCAGTGTAATTTCCGGATTTATGTCTATCTACATTAGAGAGAGACAATTGAATTACACAATTTCAAAGAGGGTCTACAATAGTCTAAGGCAGCCTAAAACCTACCAAAACCTTAAAATCTCGTTCTAAGTAGCGAATATTCGGAAAAAAATTTGCAAATATTCGGAAATCGCAGTTTCTCAATACGAATAAGGGCTGGTTTATGATTGACATAATATTAACATAACATATATGACACAAATAGTTCAAATATTTGACATTTATACGTTACCACGAATGTCAATTGGTTTGAGCGCCAGCAAATATAAATAAATGGGAATAAGAAGGAGTTATACCCAATTTAATGCTTACAATGGCGGTAAACGTTAGTCAATGAGTATTCCGAACAATTTCTTCGTCTCTGTTAACCTAGTGCAGGGGTCGGCAGACTCTCCAGTGAGTAGAGCCAAGTTGTGAAGAAAACATGAAAAAAAAGCTCCCTCAGTAGTAAATTATATCCTC
>JARJEB010016270.1:0-12167 GCA_030264535.1 Liometoxenus newtonarum | reverse complement strand
AAATTTTTTTTTTTTTGGCTTTCCTCCCCGCCCTCCGACCGCGGGGGGGCCCCCCCCCCCCCCCCCCCAATGAGAGTCTGGTTACGCTGCTGTGGTGAGTATTATTCAAATGGCTGAATATAAATGCTACCCTAACCAATAACCATTCTATAATAGTAAAATTCTCGATTCCACATAGCGTTGACAAGAAGGTAACGATAATACCAAAGAGGGGAGTGCGAAGTTGTAAATAAATATTTTTGATTACAACTCAAATGGGATCCCAGTTTTAGAAGTTAAAAACAGGTTGTATTTATTCACCTATCTTCTATTCTAGTTCTAGTGATCATATCTGAGTTTTGTCCAAATTGGAATTCCAACATGCAAAACCTTCTGTTTCAACATTGGTAATAACGACTGGTAGGCGGCTTTCGTAATATTGGAAGTAATTTAACTGCCTCTGTCCAGTGAATTTTTACTAAAGTGGCATAAAGGGTTTCGTTGTACTCTATTGCGCCTATTGTATTAGAGAACTCTTGCCCGGTTGCACGTTTATAGTTTCAACTCGTTACCGGGAGCACATTTAACTATGGCTAATTTTTGTCCATTGCAATTTTGTTTACAAGCTCTTTCCCTTTTCTCTACAGTCTGCCCAAAGTGGGGTACCTTTTTCCCCCCAAACTCCGATGCTCAGTTTTGTCAAGCATTGGCTTGTCTACACTAGCTTGGAAAACCTCGACGATAATAACCATTTTCCCTCACATATCCGACATCGTTTACACCACTTGCTGCCAGCAACCAGACGATAAAAAATACAAAATCATATAGGCGACGAATAATCAACATTGGTCAATATATTTATTAATTAAATCTCGAAGAGATAGAAATCTGCTAAAAAAAATAATCGAAAAATTAAATATTTTTCCACTTGATCAGGTTAGAGTATATAATTAATTTCGTGTTTAGTGTGATGGCTGGTTTGAAACTTTGAACTTGTCAAAAGCTTCAAAGAGAATCCGATATTATATATAATTATTATCAGGTTCTCTAAATGAAATACCAAATATAATTAGTTTTGCAGTGCAAATGCACAACAAGTTATATGGATGCACTGGTTGAAACTAATGCACTTGTGTGTAAAGTAATGAAGAGATGTGTTGAATCGGATTGGAAAGCGTTCATCCCTTTAACATACTAATTTCCTACATCCGAAGCAAACATACGTACAACATATGTAAAATAAATCTGGCATGTATTGTGTGAGGTGGATTTAATGAAACGCAACATTCAACAATTCAAACTGAGAACTGAGAAGTATGGAAATTATAATTGTAAACAACCGGCAAATTAATAATGTTGGTTTAATTTGTTCTCCAATTATGGGATATAACACAAAGAGCATGGTTTGAATAAATATTCCCAAAAGTTTTTCAATTTGTAAGATCGCCCAGTATTTGAAGGAAAAAATTTCATCGACGTTCTAGTGAACTAATTCTAGCAGCTCTAAATTAATTTGCCACAAATTAACCAAAGTGTAATTCAACATTCAAATATTTTCTAACGGGAAAGGTTTCAATAAAATAAAGCATTGTTATTTCGTACATTATAAAAAGAAGTATAAATTCTCAATGCAAAAATGTCAATAAATTCTAAACTTCCGAATCAGTCATGTTATGTTTTAAGCACGGCTTGAATCCGGTAAATTATACCAGTAAAAATACCGGTTATTAATTTTGAATTTTCCTTACTTTTTTTACCGATATGGGAACCTATAAAAAATTTATTTCATTTACCGGTGACCTCTTCAATTTACCGGTATTTTAATACCGTTACCATGCGCATGGCATTGAGGCACGCTATTTGCCTTATCTCTACTTCTATTACTGCGAAGGTTACAATGGCCAACGCAAGTGCTAGGCAAGTGTTCTTCACCTTATTTTGCAGATGGATAGCGCCTTCATAGTGGATATGGTAGGAAAGTTGTGCGGAGCGAATTTAACACACCGATTTATTTTTATATTTATTTCATATTTAGTAATAAAACCAATAATTTTAAGTTTTCACATTTACATTTTTTTTACCGTTCATATTTTACCGGTAAACAGAGTTACCGGTAATTACCGTTTTTAGTTAAACAATACCGTTATTTGCAGCGGAACCGTTTTTATTTTTTCGTTTATTTTTTCGTTAGTATACCGGAATCGATATTGGTTTCGGTTCCAAGTCCTGGTTTTAAGGGAGAAATTAATGAATTGCAGATATTAAAACAGTAGACAAAAGTGTATAACAGAATTGAAGATTAAATATGGTGTAGAATTGCGTAATCGATTAATAAGATGGAAGGTGTATATCGTTGATTAGAAGACGGCAATAAACCATTTCATTTTCGCCGTCATTATATTTATGTGTTCAATAGGTAGATATGTGCAACATAAACTAGAAGTTATAGACGTCGGCAGTGTTTTTCGGTCGATGAATGAAAGTACAACCCTTAGCTACTAGGACTAGGTGAGACCCAAGGGAGACGGAGATCCTACCACGGTCCATCCAACACCGGATGGCTCCCGAAGGACGTCTGCTTCTTAGGCGCACCATCGAAATAACACAGATTAATTATAGCTGTCATCCCCTGTTATTTCAATATGGATAAACGATATTTAACAATTAAACCTGACAGCTGCTCTAATTCTATTTCATCTCTCTCGTACACATTATTTTATTGTACTTGCAATATTTAGAAATTATCGTTGTCAATTAATGATTTTTCTTCTTATCCGCAGCTCCTTCTTAAAAGAAAGTCAAGGTTGAACTAATAAAACTACGAGTCCAACACAAACAAAGGACAAAATGTAAAAGGGTAGTAAACAGATGAAGAGTTATGCCGATGGTGGCGATGGATTAGCTTCCCGGTGTCAGTCAGCAAATTGAGATGGAAACGTGGAGGGACGAGATGGCGAGGACCACACTATTCATTCACTAGCTCACTCTTTCTACGCCAAAACGGTTCGTCGGTCGTTGGGTCACCCTTTTATTTTCAGTGCCCCATGAAGCTGTTGTAAGTCAGTCAACAGACGTCTTTAACACGCCAGGAGTGAGGAGAACTCCATGACTATCCCGCTTTACTTATATTCACCACCGGAATGCACTACTACAACCGCAAGCTGTTACTGCTGAAAGTAAGAAGTAAGAAGCAAAGGAACGTGAAAGTGCGAAAGTGAGGAAATAGGGAACGGAAGAGACCTGGGAAGAACAGAGGGAAGCTGAAACAAGACTAATGATCTTCGGTTGCAACGACTGTGGTCCTAAAGATGTTATGAATTATGCAAACTTGTTTCGCTAACGATTACATCAAAAGTACCGATTATCGAAGCACACGACCATGACAACGAACAACCACCCATCTTCAGATACTCCATTATATTTACATTAATCACTGTAAATGTACTAAAAATATTCATTTTCTTTAGTATTTTCCAAGGCTGTAAGTTGTAAGTATATTTAGTTTAGAGCTGCCCTCTATCACTTTGAAAATTAGAAGCAATAGAAAGTTGTAAAAAAAACCATGGTCTGTAAAAAATGGAAAATCTGATTAAATTTTGCCAGGGCTCTCTCCGCTTCCGTTGACATATAAAAGGGTGCACAATTCGTTGTTGAAGGAGTTGGGTTGGTCGGTTGGAGAATAGTAAGTTGACGTGACTCCGCCACTCGCTAAATTGACCTGTTATCGCCGTCGCAGATAGATATACGTATGCGACGACGAGGAAAATTGGCTGCTTTATTCCAGGCTTCAAGCTGCAAGTTTGCTTGGACATTCTCGACTTGTGACCGTGGATGGCGTACGGTTCCGGAGGAGTAGCAGCGCATTACTTGTCCCGGGTCTGCTCTTCTACAGAGTACAGATTGAATTCGACCACTTCACCTCTATTCTAAGAAGGGTCGTCCGCATGCCCTTGTTCCACTTACGTCCAGACTTCCAACATGTCCGTAAACACAACTATTCCTCATTCCACATCACGCCTTTACTCAAACCAATCATAGTACCAGGCCAGTGTTGGTGATTTCATGCGAGGCAGCTTCTAACTACAACACCTGCGCCTTGACATAACAACTACACCTCTACTTGTATTTATTATAAGCAGATTTAGTTTAGAATATTGAATTTGGAACTCAAACGTGTTTGCATTTCTTATCTTTATCATATGTTTTCAATTCGAATAAATTTTTGCGAAATTTATAGCGAAAAGGTCGATTAACAAAGAATATTTATGTTTTATGTGCGAAGAGGAGATGTTCATATGAAATAACTTTGTATATTGTTGTGGGTTGTGTGGAGTTGCTCTTCGCTTTTGATGTCTGTTTTGAAGGGCGACTTTATGGTTCCGTTGGAAGTGCTTTTATGTCGAGTGATGCGTAGAAACGTCCCTGTTTACTAGCGAGCTTTTCGTCGTCGCCATAGATGCCCAGGGGGTCGCTTCCGTTGATGATGGCCGATCTCAGGTGTTGAATGTTCAGATACCATTAACGGTACGTCGTTTAGGTTTAAAGTAGGTACATTTTGCTAGTGTGTGGACTCTTCGTACGCGAACGTGAAAATGAGTTATGAAGATCTACTAAGTACAATTCTTTATTTATTCAGATTAACCAAGATTAACCAACATCAACAATGATGAGAGGTAATGATATTTTCGGGAAACAATTTTAAACTAGGTTAAAGCTATTCCAAAATGTGAAAAGTTACTTCCAAATTTTTAATATAATTTAAATTATTTTTCAATTTTGTTTCTATTTGCGACTGGATAGGTTGGTTAAACTTCTGAAATATCACATTTGATAAGTGGTTAAAATTGTGTGTTTATATACCATGTAGAATTTGACGGCCATTCATTCATGTGGCAGAGACAGAACGCCAAATGATAATTAGAAAAACCACAATACGCGTTTACTAACGTCATTGTGTAAATGTTGCGATTGTTTGTGTCGTTTTTGGTTAATTGTAATTGTAACCATTGTAGTTGACATTAAAATGAAATGTATGCACCAAAGTGTAATGTTATCATTTACGGGCAGTGAACAAGAAAAAGCCACGTTTTCTTAAAAATCGTATTCTCACTCTAGAGATTGCAGGCTGAGGCTGCTGAAGGAGGACGACAGGTGGATGTTTGCGGTCGCAATTACAAACCGAAAGCAAGTTTACCATTCAGTTAGAAAGACACTGTTAGGATTGTTAGCATATGCATGGCGATGACGACGACTAACAATCTACGTATGTACCAACCATGCTTTGAATACGTTTTGGGGGTCCCCTTCGAGTTACCAGAGTAGCGAGACGACGACGGCAACAGGTCGCAGCCAGGATGCACTGTTTGCGCAATCATCCATCAATGTTCCGAATGTCGGCCTCGTTGCCACTGCCTGGATGCGTGGCATGAACAGCCTGAACATGCCGTGAACGGAGAACGGCACCAAAAAGCGTTTCGGTTACGGGAGGAACGTTCAAACGGATGCGAATTTACTACGTATTTGAGTGTTTGTATTGTTGGATCAGTGACTCGTGTCGGTGCTCAATTTATCAGATTTAACACAGCTTTTTGAATTCCCGACCACTTTATAAAACACTCGTCTAGTTGACACAGACTCCATCACTTGGTATATTTAGTATACGAAAACCGCATTACCAAATAATTTTCAAATTATAAACTGGTAGCGAATTTAAAGATAACTATGCCTAAATATTTTTATCATTATACTAAGCGACTGTGATTTCATACTCGTTGTGCATATTCCATATTTCCTTCAATTTTTTTGGCACGCAGAGTTTTGCAACGTGGAGAAAAATATCGAAAAAGTCGTAAACAAGCATCAACGGCAAACGAGTAAGCATAGAAAAGAGTGGATTTGCGCGTGAACAATGGTACTGTGCGTGGTTTTAATACTCGTAACTCCGTAACATGCAGGCAAAACGCCCGAACGCGCCAAAAACGGTAATCTGGCCAAAGTTATTAGTCCGGCAATTAAAAGGCTTTACTTATATTACAGTCGAGTTGGATTGTGCCGTCAGGCGTTCAACGTCTATATCTCGAAAAGCTTTCGAATACGACTGTCTTCTCGTCTCAAGTTATATGTGCACTTGTAACATAACAGAGTACGTTTGGATTGTTTCTATTGCTACTGTTGCTTGTGCTGAACGCTACCGACTTAGCCGCAGTCAAATGTCCTAGGAGACATTAGGACTAAACTGGGAATATATTACGCCCACCCTTCCTTCTACATTATACATAAATTAAGTTGATATCTCCTTAATACGCTTCTCGCACTGCCACAAACCCTCATGCTAGAAGTACTGGATGTAGTATGCAGGCTAACGAAGAATGTGTAGTTATATCTGAATTGGTGTATATTACACTGTGTTCCTTTTTCACATTAATTTATAGATTTTGGTCAATAAAAATAAAGGCCCTTAGCCCTTAAGCAAATGAAATGAATTTTATTTTAAGTATATGTAATCGCCTGACTCTTTAGCAAGAATCGCAGATGATTTTATATCTATCACAGTTCATAAGCTTTTCACATGTTTCACATGAGTCCAGGAATGGCGCCTTCCTGATTTATTCCATATTCCTCCAGATTTCTCTTCGTACCACTGTGTCTCTCAAAACATGAAGGTGGAATCAATGTCAATGGATAATACTCCAATGGGAGTAACTACATAGAGATATGCTCAATATGTCCGAATTAGGAAAATAAGTATTTCTCTTTGTATTTCAGGTTATTGACTTATGGCACAGAGGAAGGGTAAAGAGAGAGTTTAGTTTACTTACAGCACTGATATTAGACAGGCCTTATTTTGTGATTTCGGCGATTTCGGCCTTATTTGAAAAGAGGCGTAAAATTGGAATTCCCTTATTATTTAATTAACTTTAATAATACATCCGTACGGATTCGCACAGCACAACTTTCCGACCATGCACACCACGATTTCGTAGAACTCGACGATCGTAAAAGTAATTTTGATCGGAAAGTGGAAAATGCCAAGAAATTTTCTGATATTAAAACATAATCTCACTTTCCGATCAAAATTACATTTACGATCGACCATTTCTAAGAAACAGTAGTGTGAATGGTTTGAAAATTATGTGGAGCGAATCCGTACCGATTTATTTCATATGTATAATTAATTAAAAAACGATAACCTTCCTATGAACTTTATATTGTCAATTCAGAGTGTCAGCGTGTTGGAGAATCGCGCTATAGCAACATGCTTATATTCTATTCTTGTGCTGATGGTTGTTATTAGATTGTTGAAATGGTAGCACATATCTACCAATCCATTAACCCTAGAAGAAATTTTATTGGCAATCCTTGCAGGATACTCAAAACACCTTTGGACAACATATAGATAGTTTTATGCTTATATTAATATTTAGCCAGTTATACTCAAATGAATATTTTGACAGCCAATAGCTCATTTCTTTACCAGTAGATTATATTTATATTTATTCCAGGTTCTAGTTACAGGGACACCTGCCCAGATACCAATTTTCATCCCGATACGTTGCTTAGTTTTCCTGCAAATTTTGCTAACACACACACACACACACACACACACACACCACTTTCTCGGCCTCACTTTTGCCTGAATACTTATCTCTCCTTACATACCCTTGGTAAGTCGGAAGGTAAAAATACATTATGCAAATGAATTTAATTTGCAATTTAAATTAGAATTTAAAAATTCGATTCCGCTACCAACATGTGAGGGAATTCAAATTTGCCGCCTTACGTAACTCTTTTCAACATGGCCGAAGTTATAGTACTTTAAAGTTGCCTCTTTTAGAAGTACTTCTCATTTAGAAGTACAAAACCGAACCGAAGCAAGTACGTTTTGGGTGCTTTCTACAACCAAACCTTAACCTCGGCAGACTAACCATTGGTTCGCACAGGATAACTACTGACTCCCGTCAGTAGCGAATGTCAGACTCTTACTTACTGAACTCCCACCTAAGTACCTAATTTCGGAGAAAACTTCATGACAAGAAAGCCAGGAGACGCCTCTCTTGTAGAAAGGGGAGGACCTAGATGGCACAAAGCGAACAAGCAAAGAAGAAGAAGAAAGTGAAAATATGTGGTGGTGCGGGTGGTCAGGACATTGGATTCGGGATGAGTGAGGCGATGGAATTGATGGTCGGGGAGTCGTGGTCCGTTGGTCCGTCAGTTTTGTCAGAAGTTTTGCTCTGAGATGAAGGGCAAAGTCAAAGAGGATGTGGTGTTTGTTGATGAATAAATTTCAGGGTTCCTATTCAATTAGTGGGCACCGACAGCCTTGCACAGCATTCTGTTTCGGAATGAGTCCAGTTTGTTGATGAAACTAAGAGGTGGGTATCCCAAAATTCCCTTCCGTATGACAGCTGTGGGCCAATGATGGTTGTGCAAGTTTGAACTTGTTGGGGATCGAGGAGGGGCCTGACTTGCCAAGAAGAATAGACAATATTCTAGTGGACCTTTTGGCGACACCCAAACGGTTACGACAATGCTCGGACCAAACTGCCTCATCTCTCTCCATTTTGCATAATAAAACTAGGAATTTGGACTTGTTGCATGAATGGGGCATCGATTCCTTCCGCCTTACCAACGAGTACCGAAGGCAAGAGCCACTTATCGGCCCACTGAAGGCCTGCCCATATTGACAACGGCTTCAGGTCAATAACATGTTTGTTTAATCCATCACGTGGAATAAATTGCTTGGATGTGCAAGACATCCCCTATTTGGGTGAGATGGACCAGACGAAAAACAACTGTACACATAGGTCCGCCCGAGGATGCCTTGTACAAGTCTTAAATGTTTTTGTGATTCTGAAGAAGATACGGATGTTTTATGTCCAGACGTGCTTCCAGATTTTTTTATCTCAGGGTATAATTTCCCATTTTTCCTGAATACCTGCACAGTAGTAACTCGCCTGTCGGAAGTTACGTTCGAACAAATTCTTATTGCCTTTATTGCCTTTAAATAATTATCCATTTTGGTTGCTCATCGGGGCGCGGTGCACCAGGAAAGTGACAGAATGGGGGCGACGACGATGAATAACACATGATCCACAGATCTGTCATTCATCATGGCCTTTCTCAGTCCCCTCGTAACTAAGGTGAAGAAGGATGATTCGGTTAGAGTTTGACTGGATGCACCGTGGTTAAATTCATTTACACAGGCCCAGTTGTAAGTTCCCAGGCCGATAGAAGACATTTTGGCAAACTTCCAAGTCCACTCCGGACTTGATCGCCTCATATTGGCAAATACCTACCTAGCTTGTCCATCTCAATTTCCTGCGTGCCGAGTTGGTTCCAGGGCATATGAATTCAACGTTTTACCTCTTGGTCTAAAGACTGTAGTAAGCTCCTTCACCCGGTGTATGGACCTCGTCTTGGTGGCTGAGGTCCTGGAATTTGTGTATATTTTGAGGAGCACCTAAGCCACTCAGAATTTGTGTTGGCGAGACTATCCGACGCCGGTTTAATGGTGAAAAAGAGTAAGTATCGCTTTTTCTGCTTAACTCTTTGTTGATTTTTCAGGCTACCATCTAGATGCACAGGATTGAAAACCGGACGCCGAAGGGGTCAATTGGGTGAGAGAGTGTCCCTGTCCATCATCTGCTAAACAATTCCAAACTTTTTTAGGTCTAGTAATTTTCGATCGGTCACTTGTGGAGCAGTTTTCAACGATTCCAGAGCCTAATACGTAAGGGTTCGTCCTGGAGGTGGGGACCTGAACAGGAAGTTTCTTTCACGAGTCTCAGGGAAGACGACCAGATTTGCCTTACTCAGTTCAATGAAATGTCAGATTTAACATGACGACCAAGTATCGGTTGCTTTCGTCAAGAATCAGGCGGTGGTTTTGTTGTTGCAGGAGTACGAATTTGGTGTCGAACTTGTTCCAAGGTGTTTCAACCTAGCCGCCCGTTTTCTGCTCGGCTTGCTGTTATTGTTACCGCATTAGTTTCCTGCACAGTTCACTCGGTACCAGGTTTTAGCAATACAGCATCAACCTGATCTGGGACTTTCGAAAATGTGTGAGAACGATCATTTTGTGGTATACCTGGACCTTATTTTCAAGGTTAATCTACCGGATGCGCTTGCAATAATTTGTATTCCCCAGGCAATTATGGAAAATCGTCGTGACCAAATATCATCGTTTAGAGGGCCACTTTGGTGTCTCTAAGTCCTGGTTCCGGTCAAACGCAATGTAGGTAAAGGCAATGTAACGTTATGTCTTGTGTGTCAGCAATAAAACCTTTGTTTCAGACGGTCGGCGTCAGAGCCGACCTTTCCGTCTGGTACTGGTGATATGTTGGCTATCGATTTTTTGTACCATTGCCTACTACAACGGCAGGAATGGGCTATGTGTTCGTCGTTTTTGCTTCTCGAAATTGGTGAGCCTATTTCCCATGAGGTGTTCCACACTACAAATGTCATTAATCGGTTAGGAATAAAATACTTTACGAGTGGCACTTCCCGGCGTATCCTCAGCTATTATGGCAAACATACCGCTATCCACGACCATAGGTGACGCTCTCCCCATGGTTGCCAACATCTCCAACCATCCTGCATAGCTCACTTCTACAGCAAATGGTACCCTATCATTACCTTAGTATAGAAGTTTCAATTGTCAATTGAGGTCACAGTGTGAGACTGTTTTCCTAGTGACATAATTTTTTGCTGCTTATGGTTTTGGGCATTATTCAAATCTTCCAAACCATTTGCCCTAGAAGAAATGTGATGGGTAAAGTTTGTAGGAAATTGTCAACTCTTAGAAGTTTTATGCTAAATTCAAAATTTAGCTTGCAATACGCAAGTTATTTAGTTTTTGACCTACAAGTACAGGCTGATGATGTACAAGTGGACGCACGGGTTCACAAACGCACACTTTCCGTTCATTCAAAATTAGTTTCGTGTTCGGATACACGATATGGTAATGCAAATGGTCAGAAAGGCCTATTTTAGGTTTTCCAACATAGATTGATGGGGAACTATAGTGTCTATTGACTATATTATTATTTAATTATTGAATGTCATAATTAATATGTATAACTATATAATACATATTAATTCTGACATTCAATAATTAAATAATAGTTTCCATCTTCAGCAGTGTCACTGACCCAATACCCCATCAAAGCTTTTGGTTCTCCATCGCAAACATTACTTAAATAATACTTGAAATTGTCACATTTCGTACCCAATTTAACTCCTTCCCCAGGTATAAAAGACCAAAACATTATGATCTCCACCGTGCAATAGGCCACAACTTCCTTGACTGTATCCAGCATACGGATAAAAGTCCAAATTACCTAAATTTTCAAGAATTTCAATTATAGACGTATGAATTACTATTGTCCTCTCTGCATCTTCCTTTTGTAAAGGACGATGAATGGGCTCAAAACCAGGACCGGCTGGATCTAAACCAAATATTCGCCTTCATTTTCTGCTGCTACTATTCTCTACAAAATTACCAGCTATACCAGCAATATGCACACCCAAAGAATGTCCAACAATATCAAAGTACTCAGCGGGTACACCTTTGTTTTGATGCATACCAACACTAAGTTCACCAACTTTGGTACCAACTGGCGGAACATTTTCTATTGCTCCCATATACAGAGGATCAGAAAGTGCCTGTTGGTATCCAGCGGCTAATACAACGTAATTTGAAATTTTCATGAATGCTTTAATTGTTTCAACGTACCATTCACTTGAAATACTGCCACGCCAGCCATGATATAATACGATGTATCTGAATATGGGATCATATTTAAACTGACCATAGCTTTCGCTGGTTATTGTAATATAATGGTTTGAATTTTGGTTATAATACAAAGAAATTCAACTTCTACGGCACCAAAAGATAATTTGTAACTTAAAATTATTATTAAACATATCATTTTTAAATGCATTGTGTGTGTTTGTGTGTGTGTGTGTGTGTGTGTGTGTGTGTGTGTGTGTGTGTGTGTGTGTGTGGTTGCGGGAAAGCTCTACCAGCTTGTGTCCGGAGCTCTCACCCGGTAAAACCCGTGATTCCACTTGGCGCTTATGTCAGGGGTCGACCTGGAACCGCCTTGCGGCATTACTTCAGGGCGACTGCGCCAGGATCCACGTTCTGTGAACCCTAGGTGTTATTTCTAATCTCTTTTAATGTTTAA
>JARJEB010016256.1:0-28341 GCA_030264535.1 Liometoxenus newtonarum | reverse complement strand
GTGCGTCGACAGAAATCAGACAGGCAGCGGCATGTGCATCAGAAAATTTGCTGCCGCAGAAATCAATTAATTCGATGCTCAAAAGTACACTGAATATTCACGAAAATGTGAACATTGACAGGTATCCTAAACTGGTTGCATTCTTGAAAAGACAATCGAAAGGTTTTCAAGCAAAAAAAGCCAGCACATTTACATTAAAGAGAGTGTATGAAATGACAGCTTTTCAAGCTGACGGTTGTCAAATACTGTTCGTCAAGCAAACGTCTTCACACTGCAAGTTGAATTCCATGGTTGAATTTTTAATTTTGAAACCCATACTGCAGTATAAAAATTAAATTTTGTCGTCGCGGATAAAGTATAGTATTCAATTCGCGCATATAGGCTATTATACGCGACGGCCATTACTTCACTCGGCTCGCTTCGCTTCGCCTCGCTAGGTAAACTCGCCCTCGCGTATAATAGCCTCTATATGCGCTCATTGAATAATATACTATTGATTCATTGCTTAATTCTGACTATTGCAAACGACCGCCTACTCTCAAAATTCCCTTTATTTTTGATGATTGTATTGAATTTCAGTCTTTAGATTATTGATTTCCGGAGAAAACGTTTGCTCCGGGTCAGATTTAATCAAGACCATCATACTCTCATGGGCTTAGGCTACAGTTAATTTATTTGTAACACAAACTTGCCCTTTACATCTTGTAATGAACCTCGCCAGATATGCCAGTGATAGCAGTGGCTTACATTGCGTTTGTATACTTTTCTCTCACTACTTATGACCGTTACCTCATTGCCTGTTCTATGTGTCACAATGTATTCTGTGTATTGACGTTCCACGCTGCATCTTCCAGTTTCCTTCCTTTCTCCTTGTTGGTTAAATCGTGAATTTTTGAATTGCCGTTTTGTAATCTTCATCATTTGCATGGCAAATTTTCAAACGTTTCAATACTGACTTGTTCATATTTTCAACTTCCCCATTCGCCTCAAAGATTGTCGTCTCAAATTGTCGTGAATTACAATTCGGTTACCACGAAGCAGTATTGGGCCCCACGGTGTCAATTCTGACTGAAAATGAAAATAAGGACTTCTCTCAATTGGATTCCACTACTCATTCGCGACTTTCTCCAACGCTCGGTCTACTCGATTGTACAAAGTCTCGATACCAAATTAGCTATATTTTTATCCCCGGTCGGTATTTCACTGTAAATTTGTATAACTGCAAACGGAGTACCTACCGTTCAATTCTATCGGGCGGTCTAGAGGTTGGTTTAAGGATAGCCTCTAAAGGTTTGTGGTCCGTTTCAAATTCAAATTCCAGTCCCCTTAATTGGAGGTAGAAACGCCCGACTACCCAGAACGCCAAACCCTCTTTCTTCGTTTGACTTCACTGCCTTCATACTTGTACTTGCAAATGAAATAATCCTAGCTATCATGTCCGTGTAAACTTGGAGATGTACTGCTCCCAATGCAACAGGGCTTGCGTCTGAAATTACTTTGATGTGTTTCCTCGGATCAAAATATGACAGTGTCGTTAAAGTAAGAAGGACTTTTTTAGCTTATCCACGCAAATATAGAATCTCGTTTTGTTGAACTCTTCAAGAGTTCAGTTGTGCTTCCGGTATCAGGAATAAATTTTCTGATGTATGCGATGAACCCTAAGAAGCTACGGACTTCTTCCTTACTGGGTGGGGCACGGAGGTTTAGGACGGTTTCTTGCTTTTCTTGGTTTGCTTCGAAAAAAAATTCTGACAGTTTGTGACCCAAGAAATGTATTTCTTCGATCCTTGCTATACACTTCCATTTGTTCAGACATATATCATGTTCGTTCAAAGTCTCCATGACCTTTTGTAAACAGATATAATGTTCTTCTATTGAGCTACCATAAACAATTATGTCATCTAAATTAGGCAATGCTTGCATGGTGCCAGGATACCCTGGAAAATCCTTTAAAAAAATTCCGGGGCCGAGTTAATACCAAAAAGAAGTCTTTTATGTCTAAACATTCCTTTGTGATGGGTCCACTGTCTCCTTCCAACTCGATTTGATGGTAAGGATTTTTGAAATCCATCCTGATGAAATATTTTGCGTTTCGAAGCTTTGTTATAAATGCGTCAAATGTCGGAAGTGGATAGTTTTCTCTTAGAATTGCTTCATTTGCCCTCATATAAACGCAAACTCTAATTTCCTCATCCGGTTCGAAAACAATGACAATTGCAGATCCAAGTACTTGGTTCGTCAACTCTTTCGATTATGTCACTGTGAAGAGCCTCTTACAGTTTTCGTTTTAACTGAGGTTTCAGGGCAATTGAAATTCGTCTCACTGTTTGTTGAATAGGCCTCACCGATCGGTTTATTGACAGTTTTACTTTTATTGCCTTTATCTTGGGAAAACACTTTTGTGCGTCGATGATGTTCGTAACTATACCCAAATTTAAGACAACTTATTTGCTGTCTCTCTTCCCAGTAAAGATATGTCCCCATCATCAACATCATAACAGGTTGCCGAGGTATCAGATTTGCCAGGGATAGCAATCGTTTTCTTAAAGATGCATCTTACTTTTAGGTGATTTTCTGTGCCGGTCTCAGCATATTACCATTTTCCGAATAGATATTCAAAATCGCAGTCCCTTTACGCAACAATATTTCCCAATCTCGCCCGTTTATTTATATTAGAAGGAGGTCCCGAATCTATCAGCATCGTTAGCATCTGTCCACCGATAAGGCATTTGATGTACTCATTTTGGTGATTAGCAGTTTATAGTGCCCCTTTAACTATGACCCTGAAACAATTCATCAGACATATGGATCCAGAGAACACTCTTTCTCTAATAGTTTCTTTTTTAGTTCGTCTGATGCCCAACAATCAATTAAATTATCTTTTAGATTAATTGCTTCCTTCGCGAAATTACCGAAGAGAGACTTCTCAGATTGTTTCCGAATTTTCAGCAGGAACTTATTGAAATTGAGCCGGAGTATATATTCTTGGTGCCAAACTATAGGCAACTCGTTGTTCACTCGCGAGATAAGGGCTCGCGTTTAACCGTCCAGTCGCGAATGCTCACGCTGCTGTCAGTCTTCCGGTGAGTTGATCGCCATTGTGTAGCATCGTGTCGAGCTGTTTGGTGCCTAGGACTGAGCGTGCTCTTGGCTGCAATATCGCATTTGATTAATTTCAAGGCGTGTGCTTGCCGTTTAGGTATGAGTTCTGTTCTGTCCCGTATTTGGTATCTGTGGTTCGTCATTGTGCTAATTCTCCTGTTCAGTTTTTAGGCTAAAAGCATTTGTGGCAGTAAGTTGTTACACATTCATTGACACACACACAACACGTGGAACAGATACATGAAATAAACGTACGTTACAATTGATGATTGCGTTATCGTTATCATTTCATCATCACACCTACACGTTATCCTTTTCTGGCTGGTCTACCCCAAAATCCGACGCTCGGAAGGAAGCACTAATTTCCTCGACTGTGGTGTTTTGTTACAGCGCATATAATTCGCAATTATGTTTCTAGAGCCTTATTCAAATTTCTCGCCCACAGTGTGACAACGCACTAATGTGGTCTAATAATAATACCTAGTAGGTGAGTTCCGTTCATTGGTTCCGTTGCTAACTCGAAGTTGGAGTGGAGCGGTGTAGGGACTGATGTGACGAGAGAGTTGACAGCTCAGGTTGCAAGAGTGGGATGGTTGAGAGGTTGAAGACGACCATGTGGACGGAGTTTTTAATCTGACAATCGACATTTTACGTTTGCTTTTAAGCAACTTTTAAGCCATATTTTTCGTTTTACGTTTTTATTACTTTTTCAATGGCCGCATTCAGCGAACTAAACCGCCTGCAGAGCTATAATTAAAAAATCGCTGAAAGTCCGTGAAACGTCACTTTTTAAAGCGTTTTCCTGCAGCAATCCACCATTGATGTCTCTGCATCGCTTGATTGAAAGGTATTATGGAAGCACATTTGTGTAATTGGAGCGCTGCAGGTGCTGTTGTTCGCTGAATGCGCCCATTGATGAAGCGTTTTACTACTAAACCGTTGGAGATAGACGAAAAATGAAAATACCGTGCTGATCGGAGCAGACTTATTTTGGGGATTAATAACGGGCGGACAACACAACTTAGGCAGAAACTCACCTATTATGCAGAAACGTCAGCTTGCGGGACACATGGGCCAGTGCGCTGATGCCAAAACGGATATATTCGATGTGGTTTCCTTGCTATTTTATTGCTCCAAAAATTTTACATTTATGACACTATATGTGGTTCCATAGTACACCTTTTGAAACAGGGAGAAAAGAGGTAAAAGGGTAAAATAATGGACAGTCGTCGGACTGAAATGTGGCTGCGAACCAGACCAAGTAAGCTAAAACCAAGTCCGTTTTGTGTATTTACCACTAACTTCTCGTTAACCCCAATAAGGCCTAACCTCCTTACCGTTCTGGGTCAAAATTGACCTTCTTTTTGGGAACCACATCGAATTTTGAAATGGAACTACATCGACAAATGAGTTTGGGACAAAGCCATAAAACGGTTAGTTTTGGGAACCATATAAAAGTTTCCCGCCAAAACATATTGTATTCTCACGGAAACTAAGCATACTGACACGATGGACGTAGAAACTCGAGACGGACTCGAACGGTATTAGAACATCGCGAAATGCCCTTCGGACCAGGGAAGAATGCGAATGTAGAAAGCATTTTCTATAGTTACAATGAAACGGGTTGTAGTTAATATTCCCACTCGTAATTTGCACTCATTAGGTGATTCTCACGCGATAGCCCTGGAACGGTTTTTCTCAATCGAAAAGAAACTCTTGTTTAAATCTGGAATATACAACTTCATTAACGAATACAAGTCTCTTGGTTACCTGCGGCATCCATCCAGTCTTACTAAGAAGATAAGGGTCGTGTTTGATGGATCGGCAAAACATCAACGAGAATATCCCTAAACGATTATCCGTTACCTGGGCCGACCATTCAAAGCGACTTACTAGTAACACTTTTACGCTTATCATCACATTCTTTGTCGCGAGGACAAGAATGAACCTATCAAAGTTTTTGAATTACAGACTATAACGTACGGAACCTCTTCTGTTACATTCTTGGCCACGCCATATTTACAGGCCTGGCCGATACCCTTGATCCTAAACAAAATCATATTGCTCAGAGAATACGCGATGATTTTTGTGTCGAAGATTTAATCAAGGGTGATGAGGACTCAAATGATTTACAAAACATTTGCGCGATCATCAGCGAAACTCTCATTTCGGTCGGATTTGAATTAGGGAAATTCTGAAATTTCTTCCGGACTCAGAAAACAAATCATCGTGCGTTTTGTTCGGAATCGCACTCGAAAACGTTGGGCCTGCTCTGGTCAAGCCTGGACGATAAACTAACGTATAATATCAAATCTCACCACGAAAACAAATCTGTTACTAAACGAAATATACTTTCGTTTATTTCCCAAACATTTGACCCGTTAGGATTGTTAGCACCCTGTACTATAACGGCGAAGGTGTTCATGCAACGTTTGTGTGATATGAGGGTATCTTGGGATGAAACACTGACATCAAAAAGGAATTGCAAACCTTTCAATTAGGTCTTGACAAATAATCAGGAATTAAGCGACACTGTCTACATCCCGAAGCAAGAGGCATAACACTTCTGCGACGTACCCTGGAAAGCGTTCGGGGCTCGTATTTATTTAACTTGTACTGATCGTACTGGTAAAATTCACACTTATCTCTTATACTCGTATTAGAAAAGCAAGGTAGAGCCCTTGAAACCGGTAACTATACCTTGACTCCGAGCTATGTGGCGCGCAAGTTTTGGAAATATTAGTAACGTACGCGGTGAACGCATTAAGGATTCTAAACATGAATTGTATCTTATGGTGCGACTCAACCATAGTCCTATGATGATTGAGAACCACACCAAATAAGTTGAAACCATTTGTGACAAGTTACATGGAGTCACGTACCGACTGAGGACATTCCCGCTGATTTGTTAACAAGGGGCATAGAGCCAAAGTCTGTAATAAGTAATAAGCCTTGGTGGCATGGACCTGGTTGGTTAAAGCAATCAGCCTCGACATGGCCGCACAATATTGCATTTGGCCCCGCCGTAAAAGAACTAAGAATACTAAATAACGGATAATTCAAAACATCTCAATTGTGATGAGATTTCTGAAGAGATATATGAACGAATTTGTTACTGTCTAAAATGGACTTTACTCTTCCACTTCATGGTTCAATTTAAGTCAGGTGCTTTAATCTTCTCCTCTTTCTATATATTCAAATATGAAATAAGACATTACACAAAATCAAAATCTGAAAGATTAATTTGCGAAAATCATGAAACTTTATATAGTTCGATAACAATAATAGTATATAATGGAAAACCTAATACATACAACACGAGAACAAAACTTGAACAAGACCTTAAATTATTTATGATAAGATATCTAAAAGTCCAACCTTACCCTTATTGCTAGAATAATAGTAGGAAATGCATGTATGCTCGCTAAAGTTCAAATATCGTTTCGTAACCATATTTGTAATTTGTATCTATGGCATTAATTAAACTACAATGTAATTAATTTGGCGTCACGTGTCGTAACAATGATTATTACATAATTAAAAACTGAGCGATTTCCTGTTGGATTGTTAATTGTTCTTGTTTCTTGTATTGCGTCGCCTTTTCATTGCGCTGGCGTGTTTTAGTAAATGAACATTCTCTTCGTCGATCTCAATCGGAGGATCCCAAAGTTTTAATTGTTTCGGTAAGTAAATTAAGCCACCCAGAGTAACAGCTACAAACAAATTATTTTTAATGTTATAAAGTTATATAAATGCAGAATATAAAGATATACCGTTCAATATACATGGGAAGACCACGTAGAAGCTCAATGTGGCTGCTCGAAAATATAGAGTTTCCGTTAGATATAAAATAATAGTCACTAATAGGGAACAGATACCCAAGCTGACGACCCTAAAAATAATTGGGTCAAACTATGTACAATAAATTAGAATAGTTGAAGACCAATTACAGTCCTTTTGAGCAAACAAGTGTGAATATGAATACCTGCGAATTTTGAACATATACAACGGAAACTAGGTAGGTACTGAGACTAAAATCACTCTTGATATAAATTTTGACAAAGGTCGACTATATCTGCTGTTTTTATTATTGAGTGTCCGCGACCCCCGTCAAAATAACTTTTTGAGAACGGATTAAACAAATTTCTCTCAAAAATGTTGAATTTATTTCGCATATATTCTGGTATTTATGTTTGCTTAAAAACGCTGTAGTGCACTAGATTAAAATTAGTACACTTACGGTTTGTAATGAATGTAAAGCGTGCAATGAATTAGAGCAAGCGCTTTGAGTATTGAGAAGATTCCCAAAATTCTTGATGTAGTGTACTCCTCTATAAATACGTAGTAGTATAGTAAGTAATTTAACACATTTATTTGTATTTTTAAATTCAATTGTACATATACATACCATCATCATAGTCGGTTTCTGATAATGTACTGCTTAAAAACGAACGCTTTTCGATATAACTGCGCACTGCAGTGCCCAAATCCATAAAAGCAACGAACGCAATCCATCCTCTAAATGCGTACATCATTTTTTGAACCATATTTAACAGCTATTTTTATGATATGTTACTGTGTGATAACAAGGACAATTGGACACAATGCAACACGACACAATAATTTACAAACTTGGTCGCTATCGATTAAGTAACATTAAGGCACTGGATTCTATCGTGCGGTCTGATAATTAAAAAAGTAACAAACTGATTGAGTTCTTGAGTTTTTGCATAATTGTTTGATAATTCGAAAACGATAGGTGGAAAAGATGTTCAGCAAGCAAGTTAAGGTTATGAAGCCAATAAATATTCGGGCGTCGCGACGCCTGCAAGTGCTTTGACTTTTCGTTTGAGGCTACCATCTCATAGTGGCTTGCACAAACGCTAAATTGGTAGATAACTTTTTATAACGAGCAAGGGGAACTAGTTGAATCGCGACGCTTTCTCGCAAGATGTCAACAGTCAACAGTCGGAGAAATTATATTCTCGACCTCAATATTATGTTTCTTATTTATTTATACTCAACTGGTATGGTAATAAAATATTAATTTTGTTAGAGTGAATTCGAGAGTTTTGTTACACGATTGAAGAAATTTTATTTTAAAATGTTAAGCAAATATACATAAACTTTAAAAAAAATTTGTTTGCAATTAACTACAAAATGCAAATTGTTTTTAGAAATTTATTTGATGAACTATACTCCTAATTAATATTCTAGTTGTTTGAACATTTTAGCTAACGTATAACTAACTAATACTTCCTATTGGTAACTACGTTATCGATGATTATTTAAAACTTAACTTTATTAGATTATTTTTAGTTTCAATAATGAAATAAGTTAATAAACAAAAAGCAAATACAATTATGCTATTTAATTAATTGTATTTCAATTCTTCATCAGAAAATTGCTATTTGCCGAAAAAGATTTTCAGACGACCTCCCTAGGTATTTGATTTAAATATTTTACGATCCTGCTCTACATGAATATTAATTGTAATAAATCTAACGATCATTAATAATTTGTATGATTAATGATTATGTGTGAGATTAATTATACATGTGTATTATACATGTGTGCTCTGATTAAACCAATAATAGGTTTGTATCAAAATTAAATTAAACGAAAAACTCCCATAATGACATATTCCTGGCTAAACTTAGTATGTCAATATTTTGCATTGAACTAACCAGTTCGATAATACTGTAAATATATTACAGAGTTACAGTAATTTTTCAAAATTAAATAAAATAAATAATTGCTCTGGGAAGCTTTCTTAAACTTTGGCCGCTGCAGCTGCTTGGGCTTGTGCCTCTACGACCATTTTCGCTCGAACTGTCGGCACATCATCATCGATCCGTACAAGTAGACGAATTTTCTGTAAAACCATTATATTACTGCTTACCGGATTCATCCGGGATCATTTATAAGAATCAGGGCTTGGATTCGGTAAATAATAGCGGTAATGGTTGTTATTTTTGAATTTTCGTTATTTTTTCCGATATGGCAATCTTTAAAAAATTTATTTTATTTACCGGTGATCTCTTCCGTTTACCGGTTTTTTAATAACGTTACCGCGCTCATAGCATTTGATATTTCTATTTTAAAATTAACTTATAAAAGCAAATGTTTAAACTTTGAATATGTTTAATAAAATGTAATTAAATAGTTAATTTGAATGCAAACGGTTTTTAATAACTTTTACCGGTAAAATAGTTACCGGTAATTATCGGTATTAATTAAACAATACCTTTATTTGTAGCGGAAAGGTTATTATTTTTTCGTTAGTACCCGAATCGATATTGGTTTCGGTTCCAAGCCCTGATAAGAATATATGTAAATTCAACTAACCGTTTCTCTATCTCCAGGTGTGACTAACCAAATGTACACCATGTAGCCAGGAATGCACCCCATTGATGTCAGAGCCGTGAACCAACCAAAAAGATGAGCCCACAATGGAAATTCATAACTTAAATATTTTACTGGTGTCCATTGAATAATATTGAAGATGAAAACTCCCTATTATATAATATTAAGTAGAATTGAATGTACAGTATTTTTATAAAGGAGACCACACACTATCAGATTTGTTTTGTCCTCTGATGATCCGAAGCAAATTCCATGGATTTGTCTGACTACCAATCTGATCGAAAGCGAGCATCTCACGAACGGTTAGTCAATAACTGCTACAGATTTAACTTCTACACATCATCTGAATATCGGATCAGATAAACTAATAGCGTGATATAGCTGGTACGATTTATCTGACGATCAATTTGATAATGTGTGGTGCCTGGTGCCCTTTAGAATTTTTCACTTACAATGCAAATGACTGGCGTGGTGATCGTCCAGCAGAACTTCCACCACTTCATGGGATAATAACCGATCATTTCTTTAATTCCTTCGTAGAATTTATCTACGCCGAAAGCCCATGAAACAGCAATACATTCAAAGAAGATCAAGAACAGTAAGCAAAAACCGCTGACAGCATATGAGTCCAGAATTTGGAAAACGTACATACCACCCTAATATAAATTAAACTGTAATATATTTATGACAAATTGAACTTAATAAGTACCTCAGTTATACACGTTAAACCAACCAAGTACGAAATTCCGCAAACGATAGCAATGAACAATTCTTTCCTTTTGCGGAGAAGATATGGCCATTCGTCGACAATTGCTGTGACAAATCCTTCCATGGTACAGAATTGGGAGTCGAGGCCAATGAGTAAAATCATAAAGAAGAATAGGCATGCCCATAAAGGCGATCCGGGAAGTTGCAATACGGCTGAAGGATATGCCAAAAACGCCAAACCAGGACCTTAGATTAATAGATATCGTTTGAATTGTTTTGTTAGATTTAGATCATATTAATTTAATAGTATATTATTATATGAGCGATTATGATAGCCATTGTTCACGAAGATGATGTTTGAGCCTACTTACCGTAGGCGAGTGGCGCAATTCATCTGAGTGAACAATGGCCATAATCGCGAATATAATACTATGCTTTTTCTACACCTTGCACTTATTTTTAACACAAAATACAAATTGTAATGTTCTCGATGAAACAACTGACAGCTATAATAATATGGCGGGCGACACACATAAAGCCATTGTCGGAATTCTTAGGGTTGTTTCGAGTTCTTAGATCATATAGATAAGTTGGATCCGTCACTTCAAATTCGTTAAATCTTGTTGAACTTTAAATGATCTACGCATACACGCGATCAATGTTATGAAATTTCAGTGATTTATGAAAATCTATAACTCACGGTAGTGATTTATAGGCAACATTTATCACTCAAAAAATGCTAATAATGACCATATAACTAAATAGGTGTAGAAAAATGATATTACCTGACGCTGCTACTTCAGCAACAGGTTTTTGTTGTTCGTGTGCCATGAAACCGACGACTGAGAAGATTACGAAGCCAGCGAACATACTCGTACTTGAATTCACAGTGCAAACAATTAACGCATCCCTGAACAAATAAACAAATAGAACATAAACGTGAAAATTAATATGTTAAGGTAATTTTTAATTGTTAATACTTGTAAACATTATTGGTGAATTTGTTATAGCTTCCCAACGCCACCAAAGTACCCAAACCTAAACCATATGAGAAGAAAATTTGTGTAACAGCATCAATCCATACTTCAGATTCACTCAGTTTTGACATGTTCGGCATAATGTAGAATTTGATTCCTTCCATTGCCCCAGGCAGAGTCACACCACGAATCAGCAAAACAGTGAGAAGAACGTACGGGAACAATGCAGTGAAATAAACGACTTTACCGGTCCATTTGACGCCTTTCCAAATACAGAAGTAGCAGATAATCCATACCAATAATAAAGTTCCAGCCAATTCCCAACGGATGCCACCGACGTGTTCAATACCGTCTGATATCATCAAAGCCCTACGTCTGTATGTTGAAGATATAAGAAGGGAATTAGATACTTATAACTTCATTTATATCTACCGTGCGATTATTTTACCGTCAAACATAGCATGTGCTATGTTCCTATGTACGATGGTAAATAAATGTGTCAAACTCATGGCCGTGGGGATTTGTATTGCCAACGACGCACCGACGGACTGGGAAAGAGTGGAGATGTGGCCAGGGGCGATCCACGGTCAAAGTAATTAATTTGTTTCATGATGCCGTTACTGTCATTTGTCAATTTTGTTCCTTGTCATAATTTGAATTGATTGTTCACAAATTCTTCATCAATCATGTACACAACCGAAGAAAAATGTACGCACGAAATAATCCCGTCCGTTGGTGTGTACTTAGCAATACAAATCCCCACTGCCATAATGTTGACTCGTTTATTTTACCGTCGAACATAGGAACATATCACATGCTATGTTCGACGGTAAAATAATCACACGATATAGGTATGTAGGTATGATAGAGGCCTGTTCAACTTACTCCCAGAATTCTTTCACGGGATCGGTTAATTCGTTGATGGAGACGTTGTAAGAATTGATAGCACAGATTCTGCTAAATGTGTTGTTTGCATTGTATTGTTCCCAACAATGTAATTGTCCGCGATCATAAGGATTCACACAGAATTTAGTGTTCCAAAAGTTGTTGCACGTTCTCCAAGGTACGTCAGATCTAAGCGACATGAAAAAGTAAAATATCGCCCATGCTAATATGACGATGTAATAAATATTCATCCAACAAGACATTACTGCTGCAGCATAACCAATTCCTGTTTTGTAATATAGAAAATTGTAATTTTAGATATTGTTAGGATAGATATGGCTACACATAAATACCTTTAAAAATTGGTGCTATTTTGAAAACACCAAGACCGCCAATTGTCATCATCTGACCTAAAGCCAATTCCAAGAAGAACATGGGAATACCAGCCAAGAAGAGCGTGATGAAATAAGGTACGAGGAAAGCACCGCCTCCATTTTTGTAACACAAGTAAGGAAACCGCCAGACGTTCCCCAGACCGATAGCCAAACCGACGACAGATAAAATGAAATCTAATTTGCTACCCCATGTTCCTCGTTCGGGTACAGCATGTTTTGCTTGGATTTGACTTGACGAATTAACACTAGTTATTGTTGGCAGTTCAATTGCTTCTTCACCGTGTCTGTTTAGTAATGTGTTATCTAAACAGTCTTGTCCTTCTTCCTTTCTATCAGCCATGGTTTATGTTGCTGTGTAGATATGTTATAAACAATTAATTGTTAAATTTTGTTGCACTTTATTTTTTAATCAGTTCACTATATAGTTTTAATATTTCTAAGCGTCAGCTCATCACCGCAGTTAGAATCAATCTGAAATGAATTGAAACTGAAAAAAATGTGCTTTCCAACTTTCGGAATTTTATACGTTGAATATGATAATTAATGTTGTAGGTACAGGATGTTCAGAGTAGGAAAACTTAATATTTCATGTAGAGCTACACCCGGCGAGGGCATGCACCGGATCTGAAAAATGGCAATTTATGCACTGGAACAGTTAAAATAAGCCGTAAATGCAGTAATAGCACCACGTCTAACGAAACTTCTAGTAGGGCAACAACAACATCAAATAATAAGTCGAACACTCAGAACTGCACTCAGTGCAAAAAAACTGCCCGAGTGCATATCTATATGTCGAAAACGACATACTTAATCGTACATCAGTTATGGTGTGCCTCCCTATATTTTCAGGTAGGGAACTAGGACAATTGCTCAAAGAGTCTGGCCATCCCTGGTGGCCTTATATAGAATAGACAATGGTCATAGTTGCAAAAAATCGTTTCAGTTCCAGATGCTTCGACGTTTCAAACAAGAGGAAAGGAAGTATTTAAATATTTCAGGATGTAGTTCAGTCTCACATATTTGTATCTGAACTAAGATCCATGATGCCTCACTGTGATTGTGCAATTATTCTGCTCCAGTTGTTCTTTTTCACATAAAGACGTGCAGTTACTTATAAAAAATTGCACATTTTTAGTTTAATCAAATATATTTACACAAATAAAGGCAAAATGAACAATCTGGGAATAATCTATGCAAATCAGTAATGAGCACCTAATATCCTATATAGCATGTTTGCATTCTGGGACATGAAATATTATTATATAACTGGCAATTTCCTGCTAATGCCACTATACTTCTAAATACTAGCGATGTACCAATGTACAAAAGTATTAAATCAGAAGTGAAATTAAAACCCTACGCTTGTAATAAGCGAGAGTGTTGCAGTTTTAAATTATTGGTAGCTATCATAATACATGGGGACCAGCAAGTCATTATTGTTAGATACAAAAGGGGGACGCATTGTAGATAATTATCCAACACATTTTCATTAGCTTTGCCTATAATAGTTAGTATAACTCATACAATTTGCAAATTTAAATTATTGCAAAAATGACGCTTTAATTGTTTTGGAAAAATGACCAAATAATGATGTTTTTATAATATTTACCAATGTTGAAATCCACTTGCTTACTTTACTACTTGAGCAAGTTTTCGAATAAAAACAAAAAAAAAAGTTAATACACTATGGATGGATCACAATTTAAGTGACACCATTGACTGACACCCCAATGCCCGAATGTAACACCACAAACGCAATAGCAATCACACATGCACCACCAAACTGCACTGAACTGCACAAGAGTGGCCAGGTCGATTGGTGATGAACCACTGACAATTGTTCGCAATGTACTTCCACACGTCTTCTTCAACCAGACCGTACTCTAATCATTTCATCATTTATTCTCCAATCATATATTACATTTTGCATTTAGACAATGGTTTCCACTCTATTTTGGAGGGGGAGGCAACGATTTAAAACAATGCTTAAAACCTAATTGCAATGTTACATCGCCTAAAAATTCACCATTTCAAATCCAACAAAACTTTTTCAACTAAGTTCGTATACCTATTGAGAGTTTTCAAGTAATTTAGATACTTGTCATCAATCAACTGGTCATAAAATGGTCAAGTCTATTATTCTATTAAATTCACTTGAATTGAAATCAGTTAATTTCTAACGTTTTCTTATCATTAGAGAAGGTTGGCATTTTGTTGAAGCCCATTGCCAAGTCTTTAAATATGAAAATGATATTTACTATTGATTTAAGTAGTTTAATAAATTTTGAATTGGCAATTCATATGCCTTTATAGGCAAAAAGCAAAAGCAAATAAAAATAT
Source organism: Liometoxenus newtonarum (assembly GCA_030264535.1). NCBI lineage: Eukaryota > Metazoa > Arthropoda > Insecta > Coleoptera > Staphylinidae > Liometoxenus > Liometoxenus newtonarum. The sequence goes on along the minus strand of JARJEB010016256.1, from coordinate 13,568 downwards.
GTGTACCAGTAGTTTTACACTCGTAATCCCCGCATCGTCATAGTAAATTTAATATATATCCGGTCATGTGACATGTATCCTGCCATTGATACTTCCTTTCCCGCCGCCCCAGGAGGATGTCCCTAACCGGGAAATGATTCTCTTGCGCGACACTCATATCATATATTTAAATATTGAAATCTCGAATTCTAATTATATGACACTGACTTATATGTTCTTCTAATTCCTTTTTGAATTTGTTGTAGTTTACACTTCGCGAATTTTATAAATACAAAGGTATAAGTTTCGGTTGACAAAGTATTATTTTATCAGACTCCTGAACGCCACTTAATTAATTGAATCCAATCAAATGAATGCGTCGAAATTTATTAATTAAGGGGTTGCTGTTAAACAACAACAACAAATTGTTTCCAGATATAAATTACATACAGGTAAAATTCAAATACCATCAATCGATCTATAAATAAAGAGTTTAAAAATGATCACCACACTTTTTATTTCTGGCTGGGAGTGGAAGTGAGCTACATCAATCTGGGAAACTCTAGAAATATTTAACTCAAATTGTATTGGGTAAATTCCTATTTCACTGGTTTTTTTGTAATACTCTGTATATACGTGTGTGTTTATGTATTGTATAAAGCTTATTACTTTTTATTGTTATTTTAATGAATAATTGTCGATGGTGTATTAAGTTTTTATTTGAGTCTTCCTGTGAATCATGATTTTTAATAGGTAATTCTTTATAAAACATCCTAATTCTTTGTGAATATTTATGAATGTACGAATTCATTGAATGTGTTGAATTTTCGCTTTTGTCATGAGCATAATTTACATACGTCGAGTGCGCAATGTATCTATTTGGAAGAACAACTCCAAATTATATCGCGTTATGAAGATGGACAGTGGCCAGTTAAAGTCATGCAAATAGAATTAAAAGCAACCTAATAAAAATGCTCAACGACTTTAGAACGCTCACTCTACTTGTTCAGTGATTGTTACATACTTACGTCTGGATTGGATAAGGAGAAGTAGACAATTTAAACTTAGGTAAGGTTGTCACTTACTGAAAGAGGCAGGAAGACTTCACAGGCGTAATCAAAAAATTATGTTCGAAATTAATACCCTATAATTAAAAATATCATAATCTGGCCAAACGAAAATCAGTCAAGAATTTCAACATTTTCCATTCCAGGCGCTAATTGAAAATAATCCAAATCCGGACGTGCCTGAATTGATTTATGTATTTATGGGTTCAAGCTTTGTGAGTCTGTATTTAGAACGGAAATATGAGTCCCAGTGTAAATAATTTGTTGCTACTAATTTATGATAATCTAACGCCGGTAGCAAACAAGACAACCTAAACCATTGTTCAGCTGTGAAAAGTTAAGTGCAAGTGTGTGCGTGTGTGTGTGTGTGTGTGTGTGTGTGTGTGTGTGTGTGTGTGTGTGTGTGTGTGTGTTTATGCATATGTATAAATGTAGATATGTGTTTTACCGACACCAAAAACATATTTTTTTTTGTTCCGCTCTGAGCAGATCTGAGCGTCGTTACATGAGAAGAAAATCGCATTAAATTTCTCACGTTTATGTTTCAGCTTTAAACTTGGGTTGTATATTCGCTTCACACATATGTTGAGGTTGAGTATGAATTATGGTGATAAAGCACGTGGGATTAATACAAAGCGCGTATCAGAAAAAAATCCCGTGCATAATCGTGTTCTCTGGCAGTGTTAGTCGTAGCGACATCTAAGGAATTTCTGTGTTACTTTTTGTCAATACTTGTGGTTGCAATTTCAGGAATTCGTTTAGAATTCATCGAGTCTGCTAACTTGCCGTGGAAAACTCAACGATGTGTAAAGTAGTTAAACTAGTCCCTTGAGACTAATATAAAACGTAAATGCAATTAATTATTCAAGTTTCTCTTCGTTGTTGGTATTTGGTAGTGGAAAACTTGTTGACACCTGCAATTAATTCAGTATGCAGGATGCCATTCAATGTTGTTTCTATTTTATCCTCGTTTATTTGGGTATGTAGGTACAGTGAAGAGAGATAGAGAAAAATTAAATTTTCAATATTTACAACAGTGACAACAAGAATGTTCATTTCAGGAATCTGCGAGCATGTCACCTAGTTTGCTCAAATTTCTCAACGAAAGGAGTTTTTAAATATTTACATGCCATAAGCTTACCGTGCAATGCCTAATTGGATAGGGTTTTTTATCTTTTTCCTTTTCGCCGTGTGAGCAGGGTCGGATTAGTATAGGAGTGCCGTCGCAGTAGTCCCGATAAACTTATTGAAAAAAAATAAGACACTATTTTACCAATAAAACTTAATTTATTTTTAAGGACACTTTTAAATCTTATATGCAATGTCTTAACACGCAAAAATCTCCTGCCACTGTAAACTCCGGCACTGCGTGTGAGCGAAGTAAATGGTTTCGTAATTAAACAAAGTTCAAGAAACCCTTTAATTAGTAATTTTGAAATTGAATACTTATTATTGTAGAGTAGATTGTAAATAATCAAAGCGATTCTAAGAAGTACAGAATTTTTATTTAAATTTCTTCGGGAATTTGCTAATAAACTTTAAAGTAAGAATGCATTTAAATTAATTCGAATTGAAAATTTACAACTGATAGGAATTGTAGAAACATTGTCAAAACACAACAACATTCCTATTGTGTCTGCCAAGTCCGCATATTCAGATGGACCCTGTAATCATAGTAAGTATACTTGTAAGACTGGTGAGAATTTTATCTTCATCTTTGTCACATCGGACAATTCAATTTCTCTCCATAATGAAAATTGCAAAGCTTAAAACAAAGCAAATATCGAGCTTGATACTTGCAAGCACCATTTTGACATTTTCTTATTTCTTTTCTGCCTCATAATATTAAAATGATGGACATTTCCGGTCAGCCATATGTAAAACACAATGATTGTCTAATAACAATTAGGCGACCAATTGGATTTACCTAATCTCTCTGGTAGACAAAGAAGGCGACAGCAGTTGGACTCAACAAAATAAATGAATTCCCATTCGCATGTAAACTTTGGAGTGACCAAAATCAGCAATCAATATGCGACTTGAACCAAATCAAACCTGACCACGGGCACCTGTTAAAAAATAATCATTAAACTTATTTAACCATAAATTAATAGTGCTTAGAGAGAATCAATCAGATAAAAAATTATACGAGCTTAAAACACCTACTAAATTATTTCAGGCCCGGAGTGTGAAGTGTTTGGTGGTATTGGTTTGGTTTGGCAGCAATGGCAGCAACACATTAATTTTTTATCAAAGTGTGGTGGGATTGCAACGTAATAATAATTTACACACTACATGTTTAATTCTCTTTGTTTTATTAGATATCATAATGTATAATTCCACCAATTTAATCAACAACTATTATCAAGAAGAACTTCGCGGGTTCGATCCCCGACGAGAGAGTTAAATTTTCTTGTGAAATTAAAAATAAAAATATTAATTGCGAATGAAAAATTACTATGAGAGTAAACCTTCCTAAATAGTTCTTCTTGATTAATAATCACTCATAGCTTCCTAAGTAATTCAAAATAAGTATTAACAACTATTATATCGGAGGTAAATGTTTCTACCAATAATATTTGTGTTACAAGTCACAACATTTTGTTATTTTTAATTACCTATATGATAATAGTTTTAAAACTAACTCATCAAACCTAGTCTGAGATTTGAATCTTGTTTTATTTCAACTTGTTGTTTTTGTTTTTGTTTAATATCACAATTCCCAATTTTATAGTTCTTGCGCATTTGCATTAAAAACTACAAAATTTCCGATATGCCTAGGTCTAACAAACCAATTAGCTAATACATTTATTTATAACTATTTTATAAATATTTTCTCATCTTGTTTCACACAGATAGTCCTAAGAACTTAAATAAATATTTCTTATAGTTATCTTTTAGATAATTATTTGGGTTCAAAAGAATTAATTTCAAATTTATAATGAACATGTTTTTGAGCTTGTTTCCGTGTCTGTTTCCAGACAATATTTATAAAGTGTCATGCTCCATAATTAATCTCAATTCTTTAATTAAATTTCATCATGCTTTTCATTGTTTCATATAGTTTGGTTTGGTTCGGTTTGGTTTGGTTTGCTGTGGTTTGATTTTCTTTAGTGTGGTTTGGTTTGGTTTGGCTTGGTTTTGTTTGGTTTGGTTTGTTTCCAGACAATATTTATAAAGTGTCACGTTCCATAATTAATCTCAAATGATTATTTTTTTTAATTGCATAATTTTTTTAATTAAATTTCATAATTTTTTTCATTGTTTCATAAGTATAGTTTATTTATTAAATTTAAACATTTTGACTGGAAATTTCTAAACATTAATTTTTTATAAATATTTTCTTTACTTCGTATTTCAACATCATGTTATTATCATCATTGCGTTGATTTCTTAACTTTAATAGACGAACCAATAAAACCAACATTGTATAACACTTTAATTGATTTTTTTTAAAAGCGGTATGTCTAATATTGTTATTAACATTTAACAAATATATACATAATACTGTTTGGTATAATTTTGTCAACGTTTACTTTGCATGTTTTATAGATTTAAATAATAAATTGATTTTTGATCGTAACTAATAAGTAGATAATAAGTTTATGATCGCAAGCATACGATGATTTAATTGTACTAATCTGCAGGTGTGAAGCGAATATTTTTGATTGTGGCTTATTTTATAAAATACTTTATGTTATATTAAGTTAACTATATACCTATTTAAAATTAATCTAAGAATTGACATTGATATACGCGCGAACAGTGAATAGTCTAACTACTCCGTCCTTTACTTTACTACTTAAAATTTCATTACAAACATTATACTTAAACAAAACAATATTTCTTCAGATTATTTTATTATAAATATTCTATGACTTATAAATAACACCCAAAAATAATTCCACTTCTCTTCAACAAGAAATTTAATCACATTGCTATTTATTTACTATATACAAATACTTTTTATAGTTGGAGTATTATTTTTTTCTTCAGCTCTCTTTAAATGATTTGTTTTACAATTAGCACCCAAGCTCTTCATTGAAAACCCTGTCTGTCGCAAGTACGCAGGATTTACCGAGTAAAAATTCAATGTACAAAAAGAATTTACACATTTATCAAGAATGAATAAAAACAAAATTGATTTCATTGGACTAAATATTTTTTCATGAAATTATTATTAGTTTATCTAAATAGCTGTGTTCGTTTTATCATAGCATCAGCATTCTAAATCATTTCGGCTTCTGAATCGTTTCACTTATTTGAAACAGTGATTTCTGCTTCAGTTTTATTATTTAAAAAAAAAGTTAAGCAGGGATAAAACGAATACAGGTACCTAATTTTTTATTTTACCAACAATTTGATTATTCGCTACTATAAAAATTGACTACTAAAAGGTATTGGAGAAATTCGATTATGTAATACTGTAATTTGTAATCCTCTTATTTAAAATAATTATTATATACACGTTGTTCAGTTAAACAATTTTAGTTTTTATTATTTATTTAGACAGGCACAATGTCTATTATTTACAATAATTAGGAACGAAATCAGTTATTTTTGTGACGTATAAGTGTATATATCAAGAATAAACTGCAACATGGTAACATTTACAATAAGTAACCTAGATACAAATATGGCTACTACATTTGTATCTCATTACCAAAGATTTCCTTTTGATTGTTTTTCTTAGTTATTTCGTTATTTCAGACGGAAATGTTTATTATATTTAATAATTAATATTACTAGTTACCATAGGAGGAAGCATACTTTTGTTATTTTTCTTAAAGATTGTTACGGGTAAATATATGTACTTACATTATTTACAGATTTATATGAGAAGTTACACGATAATTCTTATGCATTAGCCCTTTTAGTCGATACCGCAGTCTTAAGTTCTAATAAACGAAAATATTATCGTTTTTTTATACTTAATGTATTGCTTAAAAAGTATTTTAATTTTAGACATGTTGACGTCTCAGGCCTGGCAGAAACTGCTATATTAGGTAAATTGAGTCAATTTGGGATATGTTCATCCCGATTGTCAACGGGCTCAACGTCAAATCTGTCGCTCGAACTCGAAATAGTTGAGTTCATCATACAGCTTTCCTTCGGTCTTTCGAGTCACGTGTATGAACCGGAGAAAAGTTGTCAATTTTGAGGAGCAACGGATTCAATGTAATTTTGAAAACGGAATGTTGTATTTATCCCCAAACGGAGTCATTTTGTACATTGAGAGTTATTAATTATTTACGTTGAAATCACAGATAATAAAAGAATCAAAGGTTATCACATAATGACAATTGATAATTATAATGAAGAATGAAATATACAGAGTGAAAAAGTCAAGCGAAATGCAGCTAATACCTAAAAATAAAAATTGATGTGATAATAGTCACTCATCAAAAGACCAAAAAAAAACAGAAACGTTAAAAATACGCACATAGACTGGAATAGAAGTTATTAATTATTAGTGAATGTGAGATCTGAGTTAGTTTGGTTTGGAAGTGTTGTACGGAATGTGTTTGAGCGTTTTCTAGCATTAGGTAAAGAAACGTTTTCGATTTAACTAAGTGAACTCTCTTCGATGCTGGGGCTAGGCAATGCATTAGGATCACCATTGGCATGCCGCTGGCCCAACTTCGGTGACGATCTTGAATTACTTGTCATGGATTGCACCGTCTGTGATCGAGGACCGGCAAATCTCATACTGTAAGCGGGACGATCTGGTGCACCACCCTATAAGGCAAAGGAGAATATCACACAAAATTTTGTAATTTCAGTCTGAACAATGTTGATTGATAGCTTACTGGCGAGGGTTGGGTGAGAAGAGAAGAAGATAATTAGTAATTATTATTTCAATTAAATATAAGGAAACATAGCAATCAGAGAATTATGGGTTTGGATTTTAAAAGTACTCCGATTTATTCTGATACGACGGGGCCGAAGATGCAACTAACATAACCTGAGCCTGTTCCCACTATAACAGAACGCCATAATGTAATGGGGTTGGTCAGCGGCAGAAATAGAATAATATAAAAAAACATAGTAAATTCTGTCTGCACCCCTAAATTAACCAAATTCGCGTCCATCAATTAAGAACACTATGTAAGGGAATTGGGTGTTTTCCAAGGATTACCGCGAAGTATATATCGTGCGTTTATTTTACCGTCGAACATAGCATGTGCTATGTTTGTATGTTCGACGGTAAAATACACAAGTCAAACTCATGGCATTAGGGATTTCTATTGCTAAAGAGACACCGACGGACGGGGAGAGAGTGGGGATTTGGGACGGACGAAGACACACCACGATGAAAAGTCAGTTGCATCAGTGCGAGAGCTACATGAGTGATTAATGATCATTTCACATTTGTAAACCGCGATGTTGTGTGAATTATTTGAAAGACCTAACCCTTGAGAAAGAAGTTAACATTTCTTTAATTATTTATAATTCGTTTACAATAGACGTTCGAAAAGTCCACCTTCGCGTTCCAAGCAGAAAGCCATTCAGTTTCTGAATGCTTCCACACTATTTCGGATGAATCTTTGAGGTATTTCATTGCATGCCGTGAGAATTCATTTAATGTGATATCGCTACAAATTTTGGATTTTAGTATCCCCAACGAAATAAGTCGTTGGGTGCAAGATCTGGCGAGTGAACTGGCCAAATGATGGGGCCAAATCGGCCAATCCATTATGCACTATTTATTTTTATTTATTTCGTATTTGCATAAACAAGTAGCAATAAGCTAGTATTAGTTTATAAACCTAAATTACCACAAATTTGAAATTAATACAGTTGGAAAAATAATAATTACAGTTTTTAAAATTAAAATTTGTAGTTTACCGAAAGATTACTGTTGAACTTTAATTTTATATATTGTACTGACGGAAGGTATTAGCCGAAGAGGATATTTTATGGAATATAAATCGCTTACAGTCTGCAGACGATTATTTCGTGTGTACATTTTTATTATTTCTACCTTTTCTTCGGTTGTGTACATGATTGATGAACAATTTGTGAGCAATCAATTTAAATTATGACAAGAAACAAAATTGACAACTGACAGAAACTGCATGATCATAAAAATTACTTTGATCGTACATCGCCACTGCCCACATCCCCACTCTCTCCCAGTCCGTCGGTGTGTCGTTAGCAATACAAATCCTGCCATGAGTTTGCTTCGTTTATTTTACCGTCGAACGTAGCACATGCTACGTTCGACGGTAAAATAAACGCTTTGTACCTATACTTACTTATCACCAATGAGTAAATTTAGTCGCAAATCAATCAAATGAATGAGAAAGGTTCTTATGCAAAGAATTAAATAAAAAAGAAATCAAATAGATTAAACGAACGAATATTTAAAATCGTTCTAGAAATCTTTTTTGCGCAAAGAAAGTTCTTTATCGTCATCTTCCTTTTTCATAACGTATCAAATATACAGGAACCCGTTAGGCTCTGATATATAAAAGAAGATATAAAAGAAAATAAAAAAAAGTAGAAATAGGTCGGAAATAATAAGAATATGTCGCTGATAAAAAGAACTCGTAAGGGATTCCTCGCAATATTCGTAACCATCGTGCCCATCGTACCCACAAGACAACTATTATTAAATCGAATCAACAATGACCCCTGGCAGCACGAAACATGACACACGAATTTGTCAGCTAGGACATGTTTTACAACATTGTGCAATAGTTGAAAGAAAATATATACCTAGATATTTACTATCTGAACATGAACATATACGACTTACACAGAACATATTAGAATGACAATTGAATGGAACAGAATGACACTCATATGGATAATGGAAGGGTACATAACCTATAGTTTGAATAAATTTTATTTATCCAAATTTCAATTATGTATTTTATGATAAAATTATTCTCTTCATCTGATGTCATTGCATGCTTGTTGTAAATGGGATATGTTCGCTTAGTGGAATTCTTTAGATTTTTGAATCTGACAAGGAGGGAATTATCCTCCATCTATCTGTTTTCAGCTTTTAAGTCTGTTTCACATTGTCACTTTTTCATCACTTTTCCATCCCTGAAGTTGAACAGTTTTTCAAGGTCATATTTTCAACATGTTATACCACACGTTATGTATTATTCACGTACGAGTATTTGTTCCTGGGTGTGTGTTTGCGTTGCTTCTTGTCCGCCAAGCAATAAATATTTCTTATTAAAATCTTGGTAGCTCAACCGGTTAACACTTTGGTTGTTGATCGGGGGATCGTGGGTTCAAATCCCAGAGCCGGAGACAATTGTGTCGACTGTGTTCAATAGATTTGTATACTGTCAATGTTAAATATCATAGAAACAGTCGTCTATCCAAAGTAGTCTGGAATGAGAAGTGTTGTCGGCGATATGGTAACCCGTAGATGGGCCCTATTACGAATGCAATGAATTGTAGTAACATGGAAATGCAAAAACACATGAAGTCTCACCCACACGAAAACGTCTCACCCTCGAAAGGGTATAGTAGGCGTAGGATATACATACAGTAAAATCCCGTCCAATTTGATAACCTTGAAAAACTTAACAAGAACTTATTCAATTCTGGGATGAAAAAGTGCCAATGTGAAGCACACTTAAGTATCCGAAGCGCACACTCAACAACCGATAAAAGAGCCTCAATCGTCGAAAACTTTTCGCGATATTATAGCGACATTAATTTATTTTGAACAAATTTAGAACTATGCCAAGATGGCGGCAACTAAATCGGCTCTATCTGTACGGTAATTACTTCTAGTTCTAGAGTATGCGCATTGGCTAAAAGTAAAAAGATAGGCGGAAGATATTTGCATCTACGTCGGCTTCAGAGTTTAACTTATGCCTGAGCTGAAATGAGCTGAAACCTCCAGTTTGTATGCTTCAAGCTTTGTCAACCCGTGGAACCCTTCCCTGAGATGAACCCCAGGGTTTCTCGGAACACAGTTTGAAGCACACTTCTCTAAGATGTTCGTATGTATGAGTATGATCAACCACAGGGTATACATTGGTTATGATCATGGTGAACACGAATGACGTATTTGTGCAGGAAAAGTTTAAGTTTCGAGTATTTACTTACTACTTGATCACTTGATGTCGTACCTGATTCCCGTTGCCTTGACGGACGTTCTTGTAAGGTTGAAACAGCACCAAGTAGACCTTAGGGGTGAATAGACAGCCCAGGGCGACTGTTGCGCTGATATTCAGGCACATGCACATACTAACTATTTGAATCTGCAATTGACGTAAATTATACATTACTATAAATTATCTGTAATTATCCTGTGAACTTGTTAACAATTACAAAGTTACAAACACTGATGAAGGCAATTAGAATATTTAAATAAGGCTTAATATTCCAAATGGTGATGGTCAGCATATTATATACCAGGAAGGAAATGAAAGGATAACAAATGTGAATGATTTTGGAGTTGATTAATGATGAAAACGATGAAAAACATTAATGTTTCCTGCTGTTTTCTTGTTTAGTTACGCTTATTGTTATATAGTTGCGAATTATGTTGACCAATCGTTCAAATATTAACAAACATCCCTGAACAAATGATACGACAGAACAAATGATATAGCCGGTTGATATAATAGAACTGGAAAAACCCAGGAACAAAACGAATACATTCTTAGAAATACTTACAGTATAGTCATTGTTTGTGCCGAAGTAGATTGGAAGGAAAGCAAGCCAAACTATGCAAGTCGAATACATTGTAAATCCAATATATTTGGCTTCATTGAAATTTTCGGGAATCTTCCTAGTTTTAAAAGCATACCAAGTACAGAGTATTATCAGTATCATGTTGTAAACGAGTGACATTATTAGAGCAAATGTTGATACGCGGCATGTTAGAACTGCAGTCAGTGGATATGGATAAATTTCTCGTATGTCAGGTCTATCGATAACAAGCCAGACGATAGCACCAATCAACTGGATGGACACGATGCCTACGAAAACAAGAAGAGTAATATTATTAATTAGTTTATATGTCACCTAAAGTAAAGGTCTGCAGTGGCATAACTACAAATAATTTTTATGTAAGTTTTATGCAAGTTTTGAAATTTTGCACCATTATTTTTCTCGCGACCAGGTCAACTGGTCCCATCGCTTTCCGTAGTCTGCATATATCAAAGATTTGTAATAACTACATAGACAGGCTATGACCTTGAATTAATGTCCCGATTGCCGCCATGTTGATTATCACTAATTCAATACATTTATTCCAATTTGAATGACGTTGTCTGGCGAGTTGTCAAATTTGTTGGGTAATTAGGGGCAAGCGCTTAGTTATTTGTATACCAGCCAGGGGCGTTGTTGTTTATGCAAAAATACATGGGCAAATTTTCATAGCCTATCTATGTAGTTATTAGAAATCTTTGGCATATATCGATATATCAAAGCTAACATTAAGAGGTGATGTAAGCATATACACTTTATATGAAATTAAGTCTTTGCATCTGCATCCATCATAAAAGAAAACAATGGAGATGTGAATAGAACCGCAGTTAAGTAAATGAGGGTTGGTCAGATCAGGTTCATATAGTTATTTGCGGTTGCATGTGTTTGTGTGATTATAGGATTAAAATATGAAAGTCTGTACATGGCGCAGTCGTGGTCATCAAGCATGAACACGATGATTAATACAACATCAGATTTTGCACTCAATTTACTACGGTGAGTTTAAAGTCTAGAGTTTTCTATGTTAACCCGGCTAACCGGGTCGAAGCGGAAGCAGAGACCGAGACCGATTTACGATATGGTGGTAAATGCGATAAAAATAAACAACTAAGCAAAAGCTTTTCTACGTGTTCGACTTGAAGTGTTGCAATTTTCCCGCACTTACCAAGAGCTATTGCAACTTGAGATATAGGTGATGTGTAGACCGGCCTCTTAATACTCTTAACGCCTCGATTGAAAATGCGGGAGATGCGATTCGTTTTGGTGAAGATGGCACTGTAGCATATGCTTAGGCATAGACCGAGACCAATTCGCATCACAGCGCACGATTCCACTGTTGGCTTTGCTAAGATGATGAATGACATTGAGTAACAGCAGAAAACGCCGCTCAACAGAACGTAGCACAGTTCGCGGCCTGATGCCATGATTACTGGAGTACGGTTGTACCGAATGAAGACACATCCTGTGAATAATGTGCAGAGAATACCGATTGTGCTGAAGATCAGTGGTACTAGCGCCCATGGATTGAGCCAATCGATAACGAGGGCTTTCAATTTCACGCATTCGGTCTTGTTCTGATTTGGGGCATATCCTGGTGCGCACGATTTGCAGGTATCATTAAAGACGTAAGCGTCTTCACGACATGCTACACATATCCAACAACATTGATCCTGTAATGAATAAAAAGTTACATTGGTAGTTCCATTACTTGTTATGTGCATATATTCTTTCTTGTCAAAAAAATAGGTCTACATTCGAGATCACGCATAATAGGGACGTTCGTTGCATTCATATATGGAAAATATACCCATTCTTCAGGATATACCCTGGTAGGAGCTTATATTACAGGAGCTTGAGTAGAACAAGATTCTTTGAAGTCTACGCCTAACCGAAGCCACGAATCCTTTGCCCAACTATTTCGCCTTGATGTATATTTGTATACTGAATTTAAAAGGTTAGCAATGACTTACATACGGATGGCTTTGCGAAGCCAAAGGAAAATCAAATAACATGTAAGAACTTGCAAATACGTAGGCACATCGTGCAAACTTAAGAAAAAATAATCACTTCTCAGGTACTATTTTTCCGTAAGAATATGTTGAATTTAGATCAAGCTGTTTCGAAGCTTACATGTCTCAACACGTACATGAACGTACCAACATGTATACTCGTGCGTGGGGATAAAAGCGTCGGATTTATGTACGCGCATTGACGAAGTACGTCGTACTTATCAACCAAGATTCGCTTGAATTTATGTTCGTCGTACATGCTTAAGACCCATATAACCGTGATAGATATGTTTCTTTCAATTTATATACTCTCACTGTTAAGAAACTGTAAATGTACATGAAATATTACGTAATAATTACCTAATTGTTTGTGTAAATTAAAATTACATACAAAATTACATGAAATATGTTGTTCTTAACAATATAACACTCGGAATGTGATTTTACACAAAATGCAAAATTCAGTTTTACTTCCATATGAGAACTGTAAATTTAGGGGATTATACAATACAGGGTGTCCATTTTAAATGATACATTAAAAGTTTTTTAACGTCCATCGTAAAATTTCGGAATTTAGGTTTAATGGAAGGGTCTATTTAAGTAAAATATTTTCACCTTGATTGCACTTCCAGTTATACCGAAAGTTACCTGCAACAATTTGAAAAAAATGACTTTAGCATGTTTCTAAATGGTCAGCTTTAAAGTGTCTTAATGAGGAAACGACCAAATCTATAATCACCCGGCAAAGATTATCTTCATCCTTGACTATCAATTAATTGATGATAAATATATCGAGTGGGCCATCATTATAGAGCACTTGAGA
>JARJEB010016248.1:0-13251 GCA_030264535.1 Liometoxenus newtonarum | reverse complement strand
TGTAAATTGTAAAAAAATACAATATAAATAATGTTGTGGTGGAGTCGTGGGCAAACATTGACGGTCGCACTGCATACAATTGTGCAAATTCGATGCAACATAGATTACATTTGGTAATTAATAACAACGGCAAACCAATACGTTACTAACTGTTTTTACTGTCTGGCATATTATGACTATATTTTGATTAAAAATTACGTTTTCTACCTGTTGACATTTATTTTCGTAATCCCTTTCATGTTTCCAAGTTGAAATTACAGTATTAAGTAAATGGAAACGGTCTGAGTGGGAGGACAAAACTAATGCGCGCAGTAGTACATTTACGATATACAGGCGCAAATTAAATTTAGTTTAATCTATCTTAATTGATTTTTTATAATAACTAAATAATTGGATATTAAGGTGAATTAATACGGATTACTGCGACAAAACAATAACATGACTCACGAGATCAAAGAATTTTAAAACTTTCGGAGATTTATAATTGCTGATGCCGAAATGATACTCCTGGCTTTGATTTATTGTTAAAAACTTTGGACAACAACCAAAAATCTCCACAATTTTCAAAAAATTTTAAACTTCTGGTGCTATATTTTTACAACCCAACTTGCCGCAGTTTTTGTTTTGTCGGTTTGGTAGTTAAGCACTTTATAATCTTGATGGAATAATTGTTTCTATATAATTTTATGTATTGTTTGTATATTGCATAACACATGTAGGTATGTATTCCGTATTATTGATTTTCGTGTTCAAGTAATAAATTACAAATGTATTGATTCAAAATATACCGAGTGGTAAGATAATGACGCCGGTAAAAGATATTTAATGATTTTAGGAGCTATCTTCTTAGTTTCTGTTGTGCCAAAGCAACAACGACTCAAAAACTCAGCATCATCTCAGCCGTGGAGAGTCTGTTTCGACCTTCTAGGTCTCATTAGCATAGCTGAGGTGATGCTGAGTTGTTGCGTTGGCACAACTGAAACGAAGAAGATGGTTCCTAAAACCATTAAATATCATTTACCACCACTGTAAGCATTCAATTGGGTAAATTCTCCATCTTCTTCGTTCCTGCTAAGCCAACGCAACAACAACTCGAAAACTCAGCATCATCTCAGCCATGGAGAGTCTGTTTCGACCTTACAGGTCTCATTAGCATAGCTGAGGTGATGCTGAGTTGTTGCGTTGGCACAACCGAAACGAAGAAGATGGTTCCTAAAACCATTAAATATCTTTTACCACCACTGTAAACATTCAATTTACCACCACTGTAAGCATTCAATTGGGTAAAATCCCTCTCATTTTTGATTTACTTCAAACTTGTGTTAGTAACTTTATGATGGTCGAATATTCATGAGAATTGGAGGCGATCCCAAAGCAGAACCGATATCGACGTTTCGCTTAATCGATCCGAATTGTATTAATATTACAACATAAGTAGTTGCAGCCCATACGATCTAAAAACATAAAGTAGTTCAATGTCTATTAATTACTCATTTGTTTTATTCATAGACATAGTAAGGATAGACAGAGCATTGGCAGCTTTGTTATGTTCAGCGAGAACGGAAAGAGATAGACAATGCTTATTTTCTCCTGTCGCTGAATATCAAGCGGCGAAATGTGAAACTTAAAAGAAAAGAAGCACGACCATATCACGCCAAAGCAAGTTTCTATTTTTCTAGCTTTGCCATCAGCGCCAGGGCAATATCTTCTTAGCTCTCCCAAAGGCACAATTTGCCCTCTCTTACACATAGTGCCATACCTATAAGCATGCTCTCTCTATCTTTACTATGTCTATGGTTTTTTTTCTTCAATATTCTTAACAATTAGGTATTGCTATACCGAAATGATGATGGGCCAATCGATATCAAATATACCATAAGCGTTAAAAGCAGGAATCGCGTTGAAGAGTTGAATCGTTGTAAGCTGAATGCATCCAGCCCATTCTCCTATCTGATTGTTAATCGATAAGATGTTCCACAACTTGTGAATGTTTATCACAGTCGCTGTCAGCTGAAAACATCAAGAAATAAATTGAAAAAGTTCAATATCTTATTGAAAACTTCTTAAGTTTACTAATAAGTAAGTACTTATACTTTTTTCCTAAGTTGTACCCAATAATAAATCGAAATCCATAATCGTCCGAATATGAAGATAATTTTCACGATGTTAGCAATGAACTCCAAGAATTCCGTGTCTTCAACGTAATCCAAGTCCAAGTCAGCGATTTCATTACATGTGCCGTATAATGTTAATGTTAATGCTGCAAATTCGAGTATGACGAGGAACAAGAACGGAATCGCAAAAATACGATTGGTTTTCTTGGCCGCTTGGCATATTTCCAAATGCACCTGCGCCAAATGCAAAAACTTCTTGAAATACTCGTTGCGATTGTCCTGATTTAACTGTAAACCAATTTCATTCCAAACGCTATCCCTTTCGTTATTTTTACTCTGATGTACAAAATTTATTCCCTTAAACATTTCTTCGTGAATACGGTCGCATTGTTTTGCCATTTCATTCAAGATTTTAAACTCAAATACATTTTCACAATAATACATTACAGAACCAGAAAAGAATGTTAATTTCAATGACCAATCAACAGTATTGTAATAATGAACGAAAATAGTGGCACCAGAAAATACGAAAAAAAATAACCAGACTTTCAATGTGTCTTTTAAATATTTTGGTTCCAATTTTAATCGACTATTGATTTCGTTCACATCAATTATTACCTCCCGGAAAAGATCACGACGTAGGAAATAGTACGGAAATCGAATAAAAGTCGTTAATATATTGATGAAGAAAATGATCCAAATACCAAGTGAAAGAATTACAACTTCCTCGTGACTTACTTCATAACGATTACTTCGATAACCTTCATAGGCGAAGTACGCGTAAGTCGCAAATAAGGGTACGCATTGACAAACGCTTAAATATTTTAGAATTGGTGAGTTTGTCAATGTGAATTGAGATATACCTATGAGATGTCCCAAAAATAGAATATAATTGAAACCACGAATAAAGTTATTGTTCGGCATTTTTTCAATGTAAGGAAATTCGGAAAGTTTATAAAGTAATAAAGGAAATGTACCTATTTCTGAAAAATGTTATAAGAAAGTAATTTATTAATATGTACCGTAATATGTACGTTATTATTTTAGCGTTTATTTTTTTAAATAATTAATTACACTTAAGTGCTCTTGTGCATCGAAACAATAAAGTTCAATTACAAAATTACGTATGGAGAGTACAAATTAAAATTATTTGATTGGAAAGTTGAATATTAAGAGAATACTTCTAATTAAAATACAAATACAAATTAGGACGATTGTCCTATTGTGATTGTGGTTGTTTATCATTTGTTGCTAATTGAAATTGCATTATAATCACAACATATGTTGCTGCGGATGAAATTACCAAGATAATTAATGGCCAATCCATTGTTATGACACCATACGCAGAAAAGTTGGGCATTCCATTGAATAATTGTACAATGAGTAATTGTAAATAATTCGATTTCTCATCAATTTCGTTATGTTTTGCTAGAGTATTCCACATTCTATGAAGGCATGTTATTGTAGTCTTCAACTAGAAAATTGCCAAGAAACAGAAATTTAAACAAATGTTGAAATTGAAATTGAAAAATTAAATGAATCGATATTATAAGTGAACCCTATTTAGTGATTTTTTTTTATATTTAGTGAGAAACTTGGTAGTACTGCCTTGAATGTCAACCAGAGTTGTCAAAATCATTTATTTATCTAAACAATGTTACCAACCTTTCAACAAAAGAACAAAATTTTGTGCAAAACGATATAGAACGCATAATAGAAATAGTAGTTTACATACTGAAGTTGGATAGAAGCCGAGTTAGTGATTTTTCTATATTTAGTGAGATATTTGGTAGAACTGCCTTGACTGTCAACCAGAGTTGTCAAAATCATTTATTTATCTAAACAGTGTTACCAAGCTCTTAACACAAAAACAAAGTTTTGTCCGGTAAAACGATCCGTGCCCTACGAACGCACAATAGAAATTGTAGTTTACATACTAAAGTTGGATAGAAGCCGATTTAGTGATTTTTCTATATTTACTGAGATATTTGGTAGAACTGCCTTGAATGTCAACCAGTGTTGTGAAAATCATTTATTTATGTTAACATTGGTACCAACCTCTCAATACAAAAACAAAATTTTGTCCGGTAAAACGATCCGTGCCCTACGAACGCGTAATAGAAATAGTAGCTTACATACTGAAGGAAGGTTGGGAGGAGCCTAGTTAGGGTTATTCGTGTAGTTCTTGTGATTCTCGGTAGCATTGCCTTGCATGTCAACCAGAGTTGTGAAAATCATTTATTTATGTTAACATTGGTACCAACCTATCAATACAAAAACAAAATTTTGTCCGGTAAAACGATCCGTGCCCTACGAACGCGTAACAGAAATAGTATCTTACATACTGAAGTTGGATAGAAGCCGATTTAGTGATTTTTCTATATTTACTGGGATATTTGGTAGAACTGCCTTGAATGTCAACCAGAGTTGTCAAAGTCATTTATTTATCTAAACAGTGTTACCAACCTCTTAACACAAAAACAAAATTTTGTCCGGTAAAACGATGTGTGCCGTACGAACGCGTAATAGAAATAGTAGCTTACATGCTGAATGAAGTTGGATACAAGCCGATTTAGTGATTTTTGTATATTTAGTGCGATAGTTGGTAGAACTGCCTTGAATGTCAACCAGAGTTGTCAAAATCACTTATTTATCTAAACAGTGTTACCAAGCTCTTAACACAAAAACAAAATTTTGTCCGGTAAAACGATCCGTGCCCTACGAACGCACAATAGCAATTCTAGTTTACATACTGAAGTTGGATAGAAGCCGATTTACTGATTTTTCTATATTTACTGAGATATTTGGTAGAACTGCCTTGAATGTCAACCAGAGTTGTGAACATTTATTCATGTTAACATTGGTACCAACCTCTCAACACAAAAACAAAATTTTGTCCGGTAAAACGATCCGTGCCCTACGGACGCGTAATAGAAATAGTAGCTTACATACTGAAGTTGGATAGAAGCCGATTTAGTGATTTTTCTATATTTACTGAGATATTTGGTAGAACTGCCTTGAATGCCAACCAGAGTTGTGAAAATCATTTATTTATGTTAACATTGGTTCCAACCTCTCAACAAAAAAACAAAATTTTCTCCGGTAAAACGATGTGCGCCGTACGAACGCGCAATAGAAATAGTAGCGTACATACTGAAGTTGGATACAAGCCGATTTAGTGATTTTTCTATATTTAGTGCGATAGTAGGTAGAACGCCTTGAATGTCAACCAGAGTTGTCAAAATCATTTATTTATCTAAACATTGGTACCAACCTCTCAACACAAAAACAAAATTGTGTCCGGGAAAACGATGTGTGCCATACGAACGCGCAATAGAAATAGTAGCTTACATATACTGAAGTTGGATAGAACCCGATTTAGTGATTTTTGTATATTTAGTGCGATAGTTGGTAGAACTGCCTTGATTGTCAACCAGAGTTATCAAAATCATTTATTTAATTATTTATCTAAACAGCGTCACCAACCTCTCAACACAAAAACAAAATTTTGTCCGGTAAAATGAATATTGTACCTAGCATTGTATTTAGATACGAACATATAATTGAACTGGTAATTGACACATACTGAAGTTGGATAATGTCCAATTTCTGTACACAGCGCGAGTGTGAACTTGAATGTTTTTTACTTACAGTTTTCTTAAGTTTGGTCCAATAGTAAATACTGTAACATTCCTTCATTATAATCATTACATTTTTTAACAAATTATTAAGGGCTTTCAACATTATGCCAAAATCAACTTTCCCAACATTCAATAGCGCCCGAATATTTTGACAAAATGTTACAGTCGACAAGGTCAAAAGTGTAAAATCGCTTAAGACACTCAATAATACCGAAACCCCGAAGACAATATTCACTTGTCTGGCAATTTGTCCAATGGTCAAATGTGATTCGGCCATTTCATACGCATTATCAAAGAATGAATCCTTTTCCGATTCTCGTAACTTTTTAATGTCCAATAATTCATTCCATATTTTCGATTTCGGTTGGATTTGATCCAAAGCCAAGAAAGTAATCCGTTTTTGGAGGCGTTCATTAATGCTTTTACACTGTTTGGATAATTCGTTCAACATCTTGTACACCAAAACAATTTCCAAGTAGTTCATTAGGGCATATTCTTGGTCTACAAATATTAATGACCAGGGATTGTATGTACTCGTTTCCAAATATACATTAATTGCAATTGCAATAAACAATACACCAATTATTCGAAGATTTTCATGATTGTAGTTATCACGTCGTAGTTTTAAAATTTCGTTCATTTTGTCAACTCTGTGAAATGCTTCTTTGAAAACTTTTCTTTGGTAGAAAAAGTATGCGACTTTCACGTACACAGTGATCAAGTGCTGACTCAATAATATCCAGAATGTAGTCACAGAAATGTAATTGTTGGTTCTGAACATTTCTATATCTTTACAGAAATTAATAGCACTGTAAGAGTAAAGTGCGAGAAATGGTACACAATACAAAATGTCGAAATAATCATTGCCATCGCCAAAAATTGAAAATTGTGAAATCCCAAATAGTTTTCCAAGTACGGTAAATAGTTGTGAACTTTGCAAGTATTTACTAGGCATTTTCAAGTTTTACGTTGTTGTTTCCAAATATCAAGCTCGCGTTATGTCGAAAACAACTCACCGAAAATAATTATAATTATGAAATGTCTAATCAATTAATTAGGAGTGGATGTTATGAGAATTAATGAATGTTCTTCATTTAATTACAGGAAAGAAAAACAAGTATTTATACCCAATTATGGAAATGGAAATCGATGATGACGATATCTTCGACGAAGATCAAATGGAAACTTTTTTGAAAAACAAATTGAAAAGCCTTAAAATAGTTAATCGCCACTTAGCTGACACGGTTGACAAAATGAAAGACTCTATTTCAAACTTGGAAGGTAATAATTCCATCAAAGAAAGTGCTACTTTATCAGTTGGTCCTTCATGGAAAAGGTTTCATAATGGAAAGTGGTGTTTTATCCTGGAAATGACCTCTTCAGATAGTACTTCGTAAGTATTCCCCATAGTGTCTTATTTATTGGTTTTAATTTAAGACGCCTCTGACTTGGGACTCTTGAAATGAATGTAGAAAATATAGGTCCTTAAGTTAAGGACATTAAGTTTCTGGGTTACTTATAATAAAACTCTAGTTAGTGTAACTTATAACAACTTTATTTTATTGAATGTCAGTTAAAAAGTCAATTTAATTGTTACCTATATATCAATTAGGATTTTGCTCACTCTAAGTATCACAATTTCTTGCAAAAAACCTAATCTAATAATTAGTAGATAGGTATCTCTAGCTATTAGTTATTTATTTTTGGTAATTGAAGAATCTTACTAAATCTCATCATAAAGGAATTAAAACGAAGTCGAATGAACAACGTGTTTCATTTTCAACAATAATATTTGTTCTCTTTATTCTTATTGGTTAAATTATAGTAGATGCTGTAGAATATGTTTTAAAATCTTTATAAACTCGTGGTTCTTCCGTTATTGCATGTCATTGTCATCATCTCTTTCTTTGACAACGTGGATGCATATAAAATTCAAGTGCTTTTCAGTTTCTTCATTGTAATTGCAGCGAGCAGATCAGACGGATCCTTGTCAGGCTGCGCGACGTCCAAGTATCCTTGCAGTGAATAATTGAACAGCTCAAAATCGTACCTGCGTTTAGATAAAAACGATGCGACGTTTAATGAATAGTAAATTATTTCAGAATAGAGTAATGCTTGGAATTCCAGTAAAAGATGTTTAATGGCAATTGAGAGGCTACGACCGGTTTCGATCAACAAAGATCAGCATCATGGTAAAAGGCAAAGAGAGGGAAAAAAGGGAGCCGCTATAAAAACGTGCAACGGTATAAATAGTAAATGTTAAATTATTATTTTTAGCGACTCCCCTTTTTTACCTAATGATGGTCTGTGTTGATCGAAACCGGTCGCAGCCTCTCAATTATCTGATGATGATCTTTGTTAATCGAAACCGGTCGTAGCCTCTCAATTACAATTAAACATTTTTTACTGGAATTGCAAGCATTAATTGGAAATTCCCCGCTATTTTGAAATATTGTCTCCACTAAACTGATCCTTTAGTCATGAATATTAAATAGTTTTGCAAAGATGCAAACATTGTCGTTACCTATAAATATGGTATAGTTGTAAAATTTGAGATCGTGTCAGTTGGGAATACTGTTGCTCTATCTTTTTTGCTGTATAGCCATGCCCGATGTTTTTCCATTCGGGTTTTATGACATCCTGAAGAGCGGCTTTCTGTATTAGATATTCTTGATCTTCCTAAAAATCGTCGTAAAACTATGAGTGTGGCTGCACTTTGTTTATTAATATCAAAATTCGTTTACTTGTAACGTTTCCGTGTGAGCTACTATATCGAAATCGAACATGCAAGGCGTGCAAAATTTTGTAATCGGTGTCCAATGCATATCCATAGGTTGATCATTTTTGGCCACATCTAAAATATACGCGATGTATTCGGGAAAAGTTGGATAACGTTGCCGTTTTATTTTATCCTGTAATATAAAACGTATAAGTGGAAATTAAATTTATTAAAGATGATATATTGACATGATGGAGATGCAAATGGATTCGGAAAACGGGAAAAAATATAACTTACACTTATTTTGGTCTTGGACCGATATTTCTGGATAATTTCATTGCCCAATTTGCGATGGTAAGTGTGAGGCAACGAATATTGAATTTTATCGTTGTAACCGGATAGTAGACGCTCTAAGGGATGCCTGACGATGAGAAACGACAACGACGTCTTGAAAGCGTTCCGTAATTCAGCGAGGGAAGGACGGGGATATCTCTGCCGAGCGAGATTTAGAGGCACTTGCTTGGTTTTCTTCAAAAATTGTGGATTATATCTGGAAAAGACGACAGGATAGTGGCGTTAAATCACGTACATTCCTCCCATTCCCATCACAACGTTTTACAGCGTCGAGAGCGCTCCAAAATTGCACTCACCCAGCTAACAAATTAAAGTTGTACATCCACGATGTGCTCGCAGCTTTGAACACGTTGCACCAAATCAGATGGTGTTTCTTATTGATCAAAAACTCCCACGGATTCGGTTTGTGCATTGTGTCGTTGCTTTCAATGTTGAGACCCATGTGTGAACACATCTTCTTCAAGTAGGCTTTACGTTGCAACAATCGTTCTTCGACGGCGGTCATGTTTTTCATGATGCGATGCGCTAACGGATCGAGGCGTCCGTGCTATGGAAATAAAATTGAAAATGGAAAATTTATTCCAGAAATGTTCACCCAGACAGTGTTTTTGAAAACATATAACTTCAAACGTCGACTTGAGACTGAAACTTTTTGAATATTTTATCGCGTAAGTTATGGATGGGGTTGCTGGTTGAATAAGGGAGGAAAGTAATTCACTTATAATACGTAAATGTGAAGCGTAGAAAAATTCACGGGATCGGAACGAGTAACATTTATTCAAAACGAGTTCAATAGGCTTTTTTTTTCTCGAATCCTTACGCATTTTCATGCTCGATAGTCCTATCAAACGACTTTCTGTAATATTCAGTTAGTTCAAACCCCCAAATCCATAGCATTTAAGAAAAAGAGAAGAATTTATTTGGCCGTTATTAAAGTGATGTAACTTTTGTTCTCGAAACTTATATAAGTACCTATATATCTTCAATGGAAGAGTTTGCCGACTATATAAAAACAACCATAAATCTGAAAAATTTGTCATAAAACACTCCTTTCTGGGAGTTGTTTCAATAAAAAATCGTAGCTATAAATCTTGGAAGATGTTGCTGACGTTGAGAAATAGTCACTTCCACTTTTAATCGCGCAGAATGAACCTTTCCGTGTTGAACTGTTTCCGTAATCAAACGTAATATCTAATACTGGGCATTGTTTGCGAAAAAAAAAGTATCATTTACCAAATTTAATCAATTAACTTAATTATTGTTATTATTGTAGAAATCTAAAACGCAGACTTCAGACTTCAGTAGTCTTTAAATAAATATGGTACAATAAAAAATAAAGTTTTATTCGTAGCGTATGTCGCGCAAAACATTTAAAATGCAGATTACGATAATTTTAGCCCAGAGTTGGTAGTTAATTCTCAGTATTGTTCTTACCGCGTCCCGAACGTCCTTCTACGTTCTACAAGTTCTACGAATCTCTGTTTCTTACTTTTGCAGCTGCACATTATTACTCTACTTATCGATTAATCCACCAACTACTTACTATTGTTATTAAGATATGATCAATTGAAAACACAAATGCATGCGTCGTTTCAAGCACATTCCAAAGCTTTGTTATCTTGAATGATTTTTTGGATCCTGTCCAAATTTGGACACTTTGCCTGATTCGATATTCTATTTGATATTTGGCAACTATAGACGATGAGCAATCTATTAACCTTTTCAACAACTGTATACAGAGCATTTATTTTACCATCGAACATACGCAATGTTCGCAGGTCAAATAAACGAGTCAAACTTATGGCACTGGCGATGAACGATCAAAGTAATTAATTTTTACGATCATAATAACTCACTTGATTCAACACGATTTACAATAATCATGAAAATAGCTCTCATACTGATGCCCTGACTTGTCATCGTGGTGTGTCGTAGTCCGTCCCACATCCCCACTCTCTCCGCATCCGTCGGTGTGTCTTTAACAACAGAAATCCGCACTGCCATAAGTTTGACTCGTTTATTTTAGCTGCGAACATAGCACATGCTATGTTCGACGGTAAAATAAACGCACGGTATAATGTCAATTCAGCTCGTTGATAGACGACCTGAATATGAGCAAACCGGAAAAACTTCGACATTTTACCAGATGTCAGAATCTATTGAAAAATTACACCGTAAAAAGTTTTTATGTAAGATTTATGTAAAATTATGTGTGAAATTAATGTATTCTGTGAATATAATGTAATCTTTACATTTTTAATGCAGGAATAACGTTTTACAGTAAAAATAATATAAATGTTCCTGAATTAACCATATGTAAAAAATACATTCCGAGTGTAATATTATTAAGAAGTACATTTTTCATGTAATTTTACATGTAATTTTAATTTACACACTTATTATTACATATGTAAATTTACAGTTATTTTTAACAGTGTTCATTTTCATTCATTTGCTAGCAAAATCGTACTCTGATATAAGTTGTAAGTACAAAAGTTAGGTAAAGCCAATTTTTGGAGGATTATCTTTGTTCCGTCGTTTTGCCGGAATTTCGTTCACACCCAGACGCGCACACGGAAATCACTTCAAAACCCACTTTTTCGGATTCGCGGGATCTAAATTCATGGAGAACAAGTAATAAAAGATTGAGATTTAGTTGTTGAGTATGTGACACCAGTGTACTTCACATTTCTAACTTATTTTCGTAGTATGCTTATTTTGGTCGGAAACTAAATACCTTATATTGATTTTACTATCTTTAGTTTATTATTATGGTCCACAATAACCCAATGATTTCCTCTTTCGTACATACGTGTCGTCACGCAGACCCATACTTTGTAATCACCTTTGGTAATTTAATTCAGGGGTTCTCAAAATCATGGGTCGCAACCCATTGGTGGGTCGCAACGTCACAAGCCGATGTTGGGTGGGTCGCAATTCGCAAATATTCTTAAAAAATGAATATAGTTTAAGAACTTTGAATTTTAAGCGATTATTTTCAAAAGTAGGTCTTGGCCCGAAAAAGTTTGAGAACCCCTGATCTAATTCAAATACATTCTACGAATTGAATGTGTTTAATTAGCTGTTTGGTATCTCACGAATGATCGATCTAGTTTCTACATTGTTCTACATTGTAAAGTGAACAAAAAAAAACATTTTGAATTGTTACCTCTGATCTCACGAATGTCGTTTTGCCTGAACGCACTGGACGCATATATTGATCAGTTGTAACTAATAAAACGAGTAGTACCGGTATCACACATATTGCCGTGAAGAAAATCACGCATCTTCGTATCACTTTCCACGTGGCTACTCGTTTACGCTTTTTGTATCTCATCGCTTGTGCAAGCCAAGCAATCATCCATTGGCTTACATTACAACTTACCAATGTAAGAAATACTTTCTGGGTTTCATTAAGCTTTTCTTTGAAATTTCCTACAACTTAAAACAAGAACATAACAAACTAGTTTCTAAATAAGTATAAATAAATTTATCAAAAGTTACCTGGTTTTTAAATAGCAGAGCAGCTTAATTTATTTATTGAATTTTTTGAATTTGTTTTATACTTAAAATCACAAATAATATTTAAATTTTCTTTTATCATCAATCGTTATGATATTTTTACTTGCATAAAAAGCTGGCAATTGATTAGATAATAATTGTAAATTTTTTTCTTAATTTTTTTAATTTTCTTAATTTTAACGTTTTATTTATAATTTTTTGCGGGTTTTACGTGGCTCGGAATTTACATTACTATTAATACAATTTAATTTTTCAATAGATAATTTTGGAAGACTTGTTAATTGAATTAATTGCAAAATTTTGATTATAAGCTTAAGCAGTAATTTCTATATTTACATTTACACAACACTATATATATAAATTGTGGTTACTTTTTATCAGTTCTTTTATTTTTCACTTGAGCGGCTACATCGCGTACGCATACATATAGGTTATGTACAATGCAGGAAAACCTTTCCGCTTTTCACTCTCATTGATGCGTAGCGGTAGCGCTGCAGGAGTGTGACTGCGGTCCCGTCCTGCAGCGGGTCGATCCTGCCACAAGGATTCGAGGGCATGCGCTCATTATTCTATTACTTGTACCACATTGAATCACCCGTATTGTATAGTATTTTCGGCTGCAGGAGTTTTTTTTTTTTGCATACCTATACAAAATATATAGGGACACGTTTATTAAACAATGGTATCGTTTCGAAAGAGGGTAGCCTTTTTCCAAATTGCTTTAACTCTCTGCTAAGTGCTAGTTAAAGCTAAAAAAAAACGGAAAAATCGCGCGTGACGAACGATTTAAGATTATTAAAACTGGTTTTCTTTTATAGTCATTTCGACGTCTTGACTTATAACTTTTTGATTGTGCAATATATATATATATATATATATATATATATATATATATTGCACA